>JABSTQ010007789.1:0-101796 GCA_013358835.2 Ixodes persulcatus
AAAGGCCCTTTCGCCAGCCTGCTTGCTCGTGGGGCTATTCACGCATCAATTTGAAGTTGTTGATTCATCCATTCTTTGGTCTTTTATTCTTAACATTGCTATCGGATGTCGCAGAAGAGCAAACGCCGAAGCTGTAGGCACTGTTGCGTACCGGACTGTCGCAACCCTGGAAGCTTGGCAGACGTGAAGCTCCGCAGCCTTCCGTCGAAACCGTGAAAAATACAACGCCGTCGGAGATGAATAAATGCCATAAAGCGTGCAAAATAAGCATTCCGTTCGCATTGCCTGACTTGAGATGCATTTCTAAATGCTCTATTTGACTCGATATTTGGAATTAATGCGCTCGAAGCCCGGCGTTGTCTTTGAATTCGATGCGATGACTCTAGAATCAGATCAGTCCTCTGACACTCTCACTGCTCTCTGCTCCACGGACATATCTTGATTGAACGACGTTTTGTGGACGTTTTATCGTAGTTACTGAAAACCGAAGTGAGCGTTTTCTCCGCTTCGCCGATTGCAGAACGAACTGTCGTTTGCGCCTTTAGCATGATCGCGTAGCTACCCAAGATGGTTGCTCTATTTCGACCCGTGTCTATGCGGTCCTAACTTTATCCCTGCTGCGAAAAAAGTCTACCCAAGAAATAATAAAAAACTTCACTCACCCCGCGAGAAAAGGTTATCCATGTGGCGTTTATTTCTGTTCTATGTAAAAGTGAACAGCATATTCAATCGACGAGAAGGAGCATCAGCTTGCGCCGAACAACTGCGTACGACACCGTCCAAACTACAGCTAGCTTGAACGAAAAACACATTCCTCGGACTCCACAATCGTCTTTCACACGGCAACGAGGGGTCTGGGAACAAGCTGATCACAAAAATGAGGTCAGCTATTCATGCGGGAAGAGTTCGCGGCACGTTAAATGACATTTAAGCAAAATGACATTACAGCTCGGCCAATGAGCGTGAGCAATGAAGAACCAGGATCACGTGAAGAACCAGGATCACAAGCTGATTCGCCAAGCGGTGAATGACATTCGATCAAAATGACATTTACTTTCCCGTCTGACAGGGGTATTAGCTTTGTTATCTTGAAACGCGCGCAAACAACGTAAAAAAAAAAAAAAACTGTTTTTGTTTATTTGCTTTTACTAATATTTGGCCGTGATATTATGATGTTAAATTTTGTTCTGCTAGATCCCGTTTCCGGTCGTCTCTACCTATCGAGGAAGGCACCTACGCGTACTAAAACTCCCTAATGCTAGAACGACACAACCACACACGGATGCACATTTATATATTTAATCTTTGATAGATTCTTAAAACAGTCGGTAGTGTAATCCGCGAGAACACAACGCTCGGAATTAGTAATAACGCAATCTCGCAAGGGTATGCCGGCGGCGCTGCCGATTTTAGCCGTCCCAGTATTGCCTCCTTTGGCCACGGTGGCGCTGATGACCAACCGACGGTGGCGCTCTCTAGAACACTGCCCAGAGCCTATATAGCTTTGCCAAAATCGCCTTCTGCGCGCTGCGATCTTTATCTGCTGGGCTGTGGAACGCCTTCTGAACAACCGCTGTTCATGTGCTGTGCGCTATATCGGACGCTGCATGCGCATGCGTCCACAGCTCAGTGACTCAGCATTTTTTGCCCGGGCGATAAGCGATGGAAAGGTCTATTGGGCAGGGTGACCCGTTTGTTGCTAGACAGAGGTTCATACTCTCGCATCAGGGAGATCAATTAGAGGGAGATGATGCGATACGATATATAGGAGCAGTGATGGAGGAGAAATTTCGGGAACGGGTACATGTGGAAGATAGGAGAACCGAAGGCAGTATCAGTCCAGCTTTTGACATCGCGGATTTTGGACAAAGAGAATGGGAAAAGGCGGAACGAAGAGCCCCTAGTGGCACGTCGACAGGCACAGATGGTATCCCAATCAAGCTGGTGAAGAATTTGGGTCCTAAATCTAAGGCAAAACTAAGGGAGGTAGTGAGCACTATGGTAACAAAAGGAAATATTCCAGATGAATGGAGGCTTAGTAGGATGAGTATGATATATAAGAGAAAGGGAGATAAGTCTGACATTAGGAATTATCGTCCCATAACCGTGACACCAGTTATTTACAGGTTGGTAATGCAGATTATAAAGAACAGACTGGAGGAATGGGTAGATTGCGAGGGCATACTGGGCGAGTTGCAGAACGGGTTTCGGAAACAAAGAAGGTTGGAAGACAATATATGACAATGTGAACCAAAAAACTCTGTGGGACATAGTGGAGAGCTTAAACCTAGATGAAGGACTAACAGCAATATTAAGGAACATTTACAAAGATAATAAGGTGATTATAACATGGGAAGGAAAGGCAACGGGGAAAATAGAGATAGGACGAGGCCTTAGGCAGGGGTGCCCGTTATCGCCTTTGCTGTTTATGTTGTATCTGAGAGGATTGGAGGATAGACTAGAGAAGAGTGGGCTTGGATTTGACCTTTCGTACAGTAAGCTAGGCCAAACAATTCAGCAATCCTTACCGGGACTGATATATGCGGATGATATCGTACTAATGGCTAACAACAGGATAGATTTGCAGGAATTAATGAGCATCTGTGGTAGGGAAGGAGAGGAATTAGGTTTAGAATTCAGTAGTGAAAAATCAGCAGTCATGATTTTTAACAATGATGATGTTGAGAGACTGACGATACAGAATATTACAGTTGAGAGAGCTAGTAAATACAAGTATCTAGGAGTATGGATATGTGGTGGTGCAGAATATCTCAGTGAGCATGAAAAGTATATAATAGGTAAGGGCAACAGAAATGCGGCTGTAATGAAAAATAGATCACTTTGGAATTACAACAGGTATGAGGTGGTGAGAGAGATTTGGAAAGCGGTCATGGTGCCTGGCTTGACTTTTGGAAACGCAGTGCTATGCATGAAATCCGAAGTGCATGCAAGACTAGAAATAAAACAGCGTGGAGTAGGTAGGCTGGCTTTGGGGGCACATTGCAAAACACCAAACCGGGGAGTACAAGGAGACATGGGATGGGCGTCATTTGAGGGCAGAGAAGCTGTGAGCAAGATAGAATTTAAGGATCGGTTGAGGCAAATGGGTGGGGAGCAATGGGCACGAAAGGTTTTCAGCTATTTATACATGAGGAGTATAGACACAAAATAGAGACAGCGCACTAGGAAATTAAGAGGAAAGTTTTTAGGCTATAGTGGGGTTACGGAAGAGCAGGTCTCGGTTAAGAAGAAAGTTAAGGCCACAGAAAGAGATCGGTGGCTAGAGGGAATGCAGACAAAGAAGGCTCTGGGAGGCTATAGATTAAACAAAACAGTTATTGCCAAAGAAAGCATTTATGACAATTCTAGGGGAAGCTCATTGTTGTTTGAGGCAAGGACAGGTGTTTTGCGAACCAGAACATACAGAGCGAAGTACCAGGAAATGGACACAGTGTGCGCTGCTTGTGGAGAGGAGGACGAGACGGCTGAGCACTTGATACTCTACTGTAAAGGGATTCACCCTATGCATACCGAAGACAACATAGATTTAATAAGGTCATTGGGTTTTAGAGACAGCGAAGGAAAAGTGGATTTCAAGACAGTAGAGATTACCAAGCAAAGATTAAGTGAATGGTGGCGGAAAGCGAGAGAAAACTAGGCATTTTCTTATTAACTGATGGCAAGGGGGATTTATAGCCGGACTTTCTTTTCAGTACGGAGTGAATATAGTTTTCACATTTAAATATTCTAAGCTTAAAGGGTAAGACAAAATGGCTAGGTGGCGTAAGCTACCGCCCGATCCAAAGGGCTCAGCCGTATTCATCCATCCATCCATCCATCCATACTCGGTGTTTACTCAACACAAGGCCTGTGCACATGCCTAGAGGCATGTGCACAGGCCTTGTGAAAGGGGGAGTCACCTCTTGCTCGGACTCTCGTTTCTCTAATCCGGACACATCCAATCTCCCCCTAGAAGATTAGCCGTCGCTCAAAATTCAGACAAAAGTAGCTTTCCCCACCCTGTTCACCCCGAAGCTGACAGTGCTGTGGAAGCTAAGTGCTCCTTGGGCCAGCCACACTTTTGCCACGTGATCACGCTCTCTCGCGCATACCCACGCGCAGAGAATGAGGTCAGGTGATGAAAGGGGAGCGGCTGATTGGTCCGGCAAGCCCGTAGCTTCCACCACAAAGTCAGCTTAGGGATGAACGGATTAAGTGAGCTCCGGTGTCGTGTGACGTTCGTTTGGGCCCGGTGACGCGCTGCGGGGTCCCGATGACGCGCTGCGGGGTCCGCGGATGTATCACAGAGAAAAGGCAGTGAGCTTACGAAGGGAAGGAGGTACGAAATAGTCCGCTGTGGTTTTTCAATTTTCGTACCGAAAGTCAGGCTTTTGACTTTCTACTTTTTTTTCTTTTGGCCCACTGAACGATGTGCTATTAGTAAAATACCAATATAAATTGATTCATTGCAGTCCAAAATTCGTTTCATGGGCCCTTTAAGTGCCGGATCTATTCTCAGAGAATGCGAGCTTGACCCACTTCGGCTTTTGTGCTGAGCTGGGACCGTGCATGCTGCATTGTTCATGCAGGCCGGACTGGAAACAAAAGAGCCCCTCCTCCCCCTCACCGGAGAACACGAACACCAGCCGAACGCTGACGCCGCGTTCGGTTATGTCGGCCGAGCGTTGAGTCATTGTATTTGTTGTCCCCATCCGTGTAGTTCTAAAGTTAACCGCTTGGGGCGTAACGGTCGCTCCTCCTCCCCAATAGCTCACGACGATGTTGGTTTGGAAGCTACAGCAGCTCCACACTGGATGCCCCGAAGCGCACGCAGGACGGACTTGTACAGCCGACCCGTGTCTAAAAGACCGCGTTCCTCCAGGGAGGTATATACGGTATAAGAAGTACCGACACACCTAGTGATCACGTCGTGAACATTGCCCGCCCGCCAACTCGGTAATCGCCTTACGCGCGCGTTGTCTTGGAAGAGGCTGCCATTAACATGGGCACTACGTGATATCTTCGTGCCTTGTCTGATGTTTGCCGCCGTCACCTCCCCATCCCCGGAGTGAGTACTTTACACGGCGGGGTAGACGTGCCGTGGACCCTCAAGTGCGAGGGGTGTTATTTTTTTATCCTCATATGATGTTGTTTTTTTTTGTTTTGCTTTGTTTCATCTTGTGAGCCGCTAAGCCGTCGTATGTATTTTAATTCTTCCGTTTCTTTTTTTTTTTTGTCTTGTCCTTGAAGGCGGTCTGAATACTTATGTATACGCGAAAGGTCACCTTTTGCGATAGCTTTGCGCTTCATCCTCGGGCCTGCGGTATCGATTATTTTGAGGGATTTCTTTTTCTATCGTCGCTCTTCCTCATATTTCCTTTTTTTTTATATTTGTTTGCCTTTTGATTGCGCCTCCTATATACAGGTTGCTCTTTATTTGAATTTTTGTTTCTGTATACGGAAGTTTTCAAGTTTCAGTGTGTATCTGTAATCGGAGGCCTTTTTTCCATACAGCTTCCGCTCACTACGTCTTCGTCTCTGCTGTTCTTTTGTTTCTTCGCTGCGCTTAGTATGTGGGGAAGGCGGGAATTGGAGGGAGCGAGGAAGTGTGTGTATATATATGTGTGTGTGTGTGGGGGGGGGGGGGGGGATGTTCTGCTACTAACGTTACTCGAATACGGAGAGACAATGCTGCGCTCCGAATTCATCCTTTTATTTTTATTTCCCTCCTCCCACGAACGTTCACAGCAGCTGTGAACACAATCAGAAAGTCACAAAAAAAAAAATCGATAAAAGAGGGTCCGAATTTAGATTTGGCGAAAGCGTTTTCGTGTAAAAATCCGAGTTTGGGATCTGTTTATTTTGCTTGCCGTTCCGTGCAGTTATGTCGGAATTTTCGTTAACTTTTTTTTTGTTATTTTCATCCTTCCAGACATTTTGTTTTTGCTTTGTTTTGAGTTTTTGGGGTTTGCGATAGTTATTCGGTGCGGTGCGCGCGCTTTATCGGATCACCTTTCAATTGATGTTCCTCGAAAACGAATTTTCGTAAGCAGCTTCTTGGAAGTGTTCGCGCCTTGTCTCCTTCATTGATCTTTATTTCTCGAGGAACAAACGTTGTCCGCCCTGCTCCATTTCTTTGTTTTCTCAGAATTGGTGCGTTGTGTATATGTTCCTTCTCCCCGTTGTGGCTTTGTTCGACGGGGTCTTTTGGGACATGCGCGAAGGAGGCTATTTCTTTTCCCGCTTTATCACCAACTTTACTTTTTAACTAGATTTATTGACAGCAAACGTGGGGGAAACGTCAAGTTGCCTCCACCGAGGCTGTCAGTGTTCGCTGGGTGTTTATTTATCTACGTCGACTTCTCCGTTATTTCATTATAGTAAGATGAATCCATCCAGCAAAACTCGTTGGTTCATTTTTTTTTTTTTAATTACGCACAAATGGGATTTAGCGAGCGGCTACCAGCAAAGAAAGCTAACTCACGCTGGCAGAAACAGTATTGTCAGGCAAAGCCATTTAGACGGGAACGGGATTCCAAAACGGGTAAACGAAAAGCGTCACGGTTGGTTCACACATTCGCATTCGAGTCCGATCGCTTACGACGGGAGATTACACTGGCGCCATCTGTATGCATGCAGACGTAATATGCATGCAGACAGCTTCCTGTCTGCATACATATTACGCCTCATTCTTTTACCGAATGCTCGAAATACTTCGGAAAATACTATAACCGACCGCGTCTCACAGGTAGTACGTAGATTTGACTCATCACCTTTTTTGTGCAGTCGTAGCTATTTCAGGGACGAGGCGCGTGCTATTATTGATCCACGGAAAATCTCTATTTGAGGCGCAGTGATTAGATTAGACAAAGGGGGCTTCCTCCGAGTGCGCGGACGTCAACGTTGACACTGTTACCAGGCTGCCTTCTCTGTCGATCCGAGAACGTTGTACTTGTTCTCCAGTTAGTGCTAAGAAACAGGTAGCGTGTTGTGCCTTTGACGGATGTCGAGAAAATTGGACTCGCGCGCTCTGCTCTGACGCGCGAACTTTCGGTTGTACGGCGTCTTCCCGGGGAATGTCGTTGGACGAACCGGAAATGGCTGCCGAAGGAAGCGAGGAAGGACTGTGGCGTGGCGACCAGGCTTGGAAGGATGTCCGAGTCGGGCCAGGGAGACGCTTCCTTCCGCTGGTTTGACCGGAAGTAACGCGCTGAAAGCGAGGAACAAGCACACACAAACACAGATGCATTTAAGCAAACACACCCGGAAGCACGCGTACACAAACACACACGCATACACATACAGACACATATACTCTGATACACACACATGCACCCACCCACACAAACACCCACAACAGACGACGAGGGAAAGCAACAAATTAGGGATGCTACAGGACGAAGGGAATCTCAACATTCGCATCTCGGGGGCTTCCTTCCTCCCAGGAGAAGGCGGCGGGACTTCCCCACCATGTTTATTATTATTATTTTTTTTTTTCTGTTTGCACTTACCGCATTTCGTTCTCATTCGTTTTCGTCGTTCTCTTTGTACTCCGTTTCACCTTACGATTGACCTCAACGGACGCTACGAGCCATCTCCGCCAACCCGCCGCTGCGAACATGTCACGTGACTGTGCACTCCGCGCGCTTTTGCGCACCTTCTGAAGGCCACGTGATACTCGTGCGGCATTGGATTGGCCTCGGTGACTCTTAGCGGCCTCTATCGTCCATCGTAAGGTGTGCACTCTCACCCAGGTCTTCCTCCCGTGTTTTCTTTTTTTCCCCACCTTTCTTCTACTTGGCTATGTGCTTTGAGAGTAAGGTATCTCAATTGTCCATTTCTCTCCCCGGTTGTTGTTGTTGTTGAGGGGTTGTGGTGTGTGTTTTTTTGCCTTGCCTCGAGTAAGGTTGTTTTTGGTTTGGTCTGTCTTCGGAGAACCTGCTTTTCCCCCAGTGCGCGCGAGCGTGGCTGTGGAGTGTGGCCGGTGGTCGTTGGCCCCGCTGCATATAGAGAGGGCCGATAAGCCGAGCTTGGTTTGCGTCCGCACCGCTCGCTTCCCTGGACGAATGGGCCGAGAGAAAGGAGAGAAGAAAGGGGCGTGTTTCGGGTCCAGTGTGCTCAGGTTGTAATCCCTTAAATTACCGCGCGTGGCTCACGACGGACTGCGTTTGTACAACGGGAGAAGGAGTCGCATCGTTGGAGTTGGTCTGTGAAGGGGGACCCCATTCAACACAGTGAAATGGCGCAAGAAGTAGGGTTGGTGTCTGATGTAATTGGACGTATTGATTCCGAAAGGGCACACCAAGAAGTTAGTTTTCTTTGTATGTTCATTCTATGTATCGCCTATCCGCTCCGCTGTTGTGCACCTGATGCATTGGGAAGAAATAGTTAGGTCGTCGTATCCAGCATGAACTGTTTTGAAATCAAGGTTTTGCACCGTTGTCGATTTCTACAGTTTCTGTCACACACATAGGCCTACTATGGAGGTTCTGGCCAAGCGACCGGTCGTCAGAATTTGAGCATATTTGTAGGCCATCAGTACAAAGAGCAATTAGACTGAAGGCTTTTAGTTTTGTCTGGGTCTTTGGATGTTGAAACGAGAACTGTGTGCCCTCGAAAAGCGGAACCTGGGCCCCAAGAGCCTCGCAAGATGCAGCGTGCAGCACAAGCATTCGGCAGTCCACATTGTGCGTTGTATCGTTCATATTCGGAAACTAATCCCCCCCCCCCCCCCCCCCCTCCTTCCCGGCCAAGAAGCTTGTCTTCCTGCCATTGTGAGGAAGACAAGATTCCTGACGAAGGCCGGACTCCGGCCGAAACGTCGAAGAATAAACTGTTCGTTGTTGCTGTTTTCACCAAAGATTTTCTCTTCATTTCAGTTATAATGAATAATGAAATATGAAGACACTTTTGTTTTTCAACGCGAAGAGACTAGCGTTTGTGCACCTCTATTGGAGTTCTAAAGCACGGAGATACGCCTCGATCAGCAAATGTGAAAACGCGAGCAGAGTTGGAGTCGCTCGGGTGTCAAGACAAGCTTTCTCCAATTCCACTAAACGCAAAAATAAAAAAGTCAATTTAGTTATGAGTATTTTTGGGACATCCACCAACACTGTATTTTTAGAGCGCAGCTCTTAGGCGCCCATTTCCGGCTTGAGCGGCGTCGCCGTCGGCGTAACCGCGCGGTGCATTATGGGAAATGTCCCATAATGCACCGCGCGGTCACGTGACCCCCCCCCCCCCCTCCCCCGAGGTCACGTGCCCCCCCCCCCCCCCCCCCGGAGGAGATGGTAGAATGGCGGGAACAGGAGGAGGAGGAGGAGGGGTATACTCTCCCCTGAGTACCCTCTCCTTCTCCTCCTCAAGAGCTGCGCTCCAATTCGGCGTTACAGAGAGTTGTAAACGGCTTTCACTTTTTTACTATTATGTTCCTACAATTAAGAAATTCTTTTTTGTTGAAAAATAAACCTATTAATAATATTATTATTATTACTGCAAAAATACATTGCTTTTACCCATTTAATGCAGCAAGTGATGAGAGCAGGCACACGATAGAATGCACCTTTACCTGCGTGTGAATAGACAGTTTTAGTCCCCGTGCCGTCACTTCGAGCATTGATTGAGCACGCGCCCGCAAGGCCTGCAGTCCTTAGCGTACGCTCTACTAAAACTTTCTATAAACCAACACACTGTTTACAAACAAGCCCGCTTTGCCCACAACAGGTGTGGGCACTGCGCATGCGCAGAAGCCAAATTTGGGAGGAATGAAGCGTTAGCGCATGCGCAGTACCGACAGCAGCGCCACCGCGATCGTATGACGTCAGCAAGTTGAGTTGGTCTATACTCTATCTTGGGTTCAGCAAAGGCAAAGGCGCGGTCACATGTCTGTTAGCTTTGCTTTCCTTTCGCGAGTGCTCGTGACAAGAAAGCAAATCTGAAAGGCACGCAGTCGCGCCAACGCGCCTTGCACAACGTGTGCAAACCCAGGAATTTTTGGGAATTTTTAGCATTACCGATCGTTTTACCAAACCAGCAGCTTGGTTTACTTCATACACATTTTACAAACATCGAGTACTACCGGCAACTGTGCGCATGCGCACGGAGGAATATGCGACGTCTGCTATTTACGCGCCTCGTGCATCTCACTCCCTATCAAATACACTCATCTCCCTTGGAGGCAGTCGAAACTTTCCCGACCGATCCGGTGGAGCCATTATCTTCGTCGGTGAAGATTTTCTTCTCCCGTGGACGGCGAAAAGCCTCTTTCCTTTGGCGACGCTGTTCGCACAATCTACAGCGCAGCAAGATGGCATCGCGTTGCCGCCAAAATCGTAATACAAAAAGAATAAAAATGAAATAAAATACGGCCGAATTGTATGCAACAGAGCCACCGCCACACCTCGCACGAAAATGGCGCCAGTTCAGAGCAGAGGACCGAATCGCGCGGGTTCAAGGGGAAGTTAACGATCACGTATCGCGCTCAATCCAGTTGCAGGGAGGGGAACAGAACTTTTTAGAGAAAAAGGGCATGGGAGAGGAGGAATTTATCTTTCCTATTTCAGACAATGGTTTGCGCCGTAACACAGTCAACGCCTAGAGTGCGTGCAGGCCAGACGCTCTTTGACGCGCTTCAGAACAAGGAAAAAAAAAAAAAAAGCGTTCGGATCAAAATGGTCGGATGTCAAAACCCCATACTTCATGTCACAAATGTCTGCAGTAAAGGCAAAGGTACAGGCGCGTGTGCCCGCCTCAGGAGAATGCTTTCATTTGTGCGAAAACTCGTGCTTAGGAGGCACTTTCCAAAGCCACGCGCTCGTGCCCATTCCTTTGTCTGCACTGCAGATGTTTGTGAAGTGGAGTAGGTGAAGGTACCCTACCGAGGATCGCTGCTATACTACAGTGTACTAGAATACTTGGGTAGTGTTGGGACCGCGGAGCGGCTCGCCTGAGGCGCGTGGTATTGATCGCGGCAGGTGTCGACACCGTCGTGTTACCCAGAAAGTGTGCGCGTGCGCGGCTGCAGGCGCGAAAATAGGAATTTTTGACGCCACTTTGGTGGAGTGCACCAAGGATTTCTGATATAGCTACGACCTGCCAGCGGTCGTACCGCGGCATCAATTACGCTGCGGCACGACCGTTGGCAACATGATGACATGATGCTGCAACGTATTGTATGGTACAATCTCTGTCTTCACGTAAAAACAATTGCGACTTTAAAGAAGGGATTGCAAGTTGTTTTACCATACAATTAGCTGCGACTTTCGGTTCGTCAGATGGTGAACATTTTAAATGAAATTCCCATTTCCTTGGTTGCAAAAGGTCAAACATTAGATAATTGGCGGGAAAATTTAAAACTCAGAAACAGTTTTGTTTTTTGCTATTTTATTTTATGGTGGAACGAAACGGCACATACTATACTCCGTTTCACCTTATGTTGTACCGCAGACAAGGTTAGAAGCGCGAGCTCATAGCGTTGGGAGCTACTCTTAACCAGACTTGTGCCTATCTCAAATACTCTACTCAAGATACTGTATCTTAAATATACTTTTTGGAGTATCTTGGTATCTTACAAATACCTTTGATGGAGAGTATTTAATACTCTATTTTAATTACAATTTCGAGTATCTTGTACTCATTATCTTAAATACATTTTTGACATTCCGCCTTTTTCTGAGTTTTTCGGTATGAAGTGGCGTGGGCGTGGCACGAGCAAACGTGAACATTCTTTCGAGCAACTGAATCCTGTTGCTAGCTCCGATTAGCTACGGTGACTTTAACTGAGCTCGTGAAAATATCGCTTTTTTGCCGACTGTGACTCATATTTCAGCCCAAAGTTCGTACAATGAAGGTTCTCCCCTCGCCTTCCCAAAGGCGCCTTTGTTTCTATGGAGCTTCCCCCAAAAAATCCTCAAACAAAAGGAGTGGTTTTACGGAAGTAAAGATGCCACCCTGAGGCGCAAGCAGACCGGGAAACGACCTACGAGAACAATGCAGACTTGAGTATCAAGAAAATAACAAATAGAAGAAAATGAGAAGTGGACACACACAAAAAAAGTAGACATTTTTGTTTCGCTTTTTGTATATTTGATCCTGCTAAGGCAAAACGTCGAGGTTTTTTGTTTTTTTTTCGTTTCTTTGTGTTGTCAGTCCGGCACTTATTGCTCTCGCGAACATTGATAAGCAGAGAACAGTACAGGAAACGAACTAGGAGCTGGATGGCCTCTCAAAATGCCAACAAGGTGTCCCCCGACGTTGAGTGCTTTTCTGAACGCAACCTACTTGAAGAAGGTGCGACCACTCCCGTGGCTATTATGTGGGTTCTCTTTGTTATCCATTCACTCATATCCGTGTCCCCAGTTAGTTTATAGTGAACTCCCCGTATACACGAACTCATGTCTGTGACGTCACGGCGCGGTGGTGGCGCGTCGGTCGCACTTCCGGTCTGGGGCTGTGGGCAGAAGTCCCCATGCCAGACGTGTATTCCTGCGTTGTTTTGAAAGGAACCAGACAAAAACCTGCCTTCCCGTCAAAACGCCGCGACTGGGGCCGTACCAAAAGTGTCGAGAAAGGTTTGAAGGTCAGTTTTCACGTGCTCGGTTCGTCCGAGAATCTGGATATGTGCCGTTAAAAGGGAAAAGCACACGCCGTCGGACAACGATTGCTTGGGCGGGAAGCACTTTGGGTTGAATTCACGGATACTTGTGGTAATCAGATTTATTTGTTTTGTTCCAACATGAACGCCAGAAAAGTCAAGTTGTGCGGACCACCTGCGGACTACGTTCAGTGCGTCTTCAAGTTCAAACGGCCGCCTGATTGTTCGAATTGTCGTCTGCTCTTTCAAACGTTTCTGCTTGTCGTCTGCTCTCTTAGACGACGCCGGTCCGTAGACCAAATGCTGGCCCGGTACTTGCGATAAGAAGTGAGTGCAGGCCTCAAAAGACTTAAATTTGAAGGTTGGTAAGCAGGATCGATGTAAACAGTAAATACAAAAAGATGTTAGTCATTGTTACCAGTGACCAACACCGACTTGTTATGCCTAATTCAGTTGGTCCGATTCTGCTTGCGATTTTCAGTATCGTCGTCGACCATCTCAGCTACGGTTCACGCTTTTGCAGCCCGAGCGGCGTCGCGACTGAAAATTCCGAGCGAAATCTCATCCTGCGAATCAGGCTTTAGCGTACAATCTGCGGCGTCCACGCGGAATGAATCGCGACATGTCACATTATTCACGCGAAGTTTTGCGGTGTAACGAGCCTCGGTAATTTCGCTGACGCCGCTCAAGATAGTCAAGCATCGCCAGGAAGACGTAGAACCAACAATTCGAACGCGAAAAAGGGCAGGGGGACTCACACCGACGCCGACAACATCGCATTTCAATGGTTTGTTTATGGGCGACGGCGAGCTTCTTGCCCACACCCCCATCGCGCATGCGCGGCGCCTGTGGCGTCCGCTAGGGGCTCTCCGGGCGCTCCGGTTTGTTTGTAAACATGAGTTGGTGTTGTTAAGAATGGAACCTTCGGCAACCTTTTCCGAGTTTCAACGCTGCGGAAACGAGTCCCGAAACGAGTCCCGACGTGTCAGGACTGCCGGCCACCTGTCGAAGCCTGCCCAAAACGAGTCTCAACGCGTCCGTGACGTCAACGGGACGTGTGTGTGTGTGCGTGTGGGTTCGTGCGCTCCGGAAGGGGAGAGAGGCCTGGCCTAACTGCGGAGAACCATGGCTATGACGCATTTCTGGCTACGACGCGGCGGACTTTTCTGCTACGCACTTGGCGGTCGCACCTGCTGCCCTGGCGGAGAGTGAGGGAGAAAACGGACCCTATATAAGGCGGGGCGTGATGCGGCTCCAGTTGTTCTCTTGGATTTGACGACTGTATCGCTACCATGTAATTAAACCGTTCGTTACGTTACCAATTCTCCCACCTCCACTGGACCCCTGGGTTCTTCTCTTCGGGGAATGGTCGTCGTCACGAGCCAGGAAGCCTCAGGACGTGCGGCCTAAGCCCCGCCTCGAACAGTGTATAGGAAATATGGATTGTAGTTAAACGATGCGTCTAAGGTGCGCCGCAGGATGTGATATTCAGTGATGTCACTATTGGCGAAGCGCTCTGACCGTTTGTCACCCCCACACCTCGGTGTTTACCAACACAAGGCCTGTGCACATCCCCACAGGCCTTGTGTGCATGTTCGTGTCATCTTTTTTAATAGAGCGCCGAGCACAGTGTTATGAAAAAATACCAACAATTAGTGAAGTGACGTTAAGTGCCGGATCTCCCCCGAAAGCAGTCGTCAGAGGATGCGAACTTGACCCACTTGGGCTTTTGTGCTGAGCTGGGCACAGTGCATGCTGCATTGCTCAAGCAGGCCGGAGTGGTAACAAAAGAGCCCCCCTCCCCCTCACCGGAGAACACGAACTCCAGCCGAACACTGACGCCGCTTTCGGTTAAGTCAGTCGAGCGCTGAGCCATTATATTTGTTGTCCCCATCTATCTAGTTCTAAAGTTAACCGCTTGGGGCGCCACGGTCTGATCTCCTCCCCAATAGCTAAAGCGACCTCTTGTTGTCCCAGAAATGTTTTGTAACATCTATCAGTGATATTGCCACGCTCGTTGCCCAGCGAGCGCGTGGCCGAATGGTTACCGCGCTTGGTTTTCGCGCGGAGGCACTCGCGCGGAGGGTTCCGGGTTCGATACCAGAAAGCGGACTTCTCTTTTATTTATTCCTTCAACTTGACATTCTGGTAAGTTCGAGAATTTTGTCGTCTGATCGAGTTACGAATGTTCTACGTGCCGAACTTTCCGAATGTTCCAGAAACCCACGCGGGTACAAAAGGTGCTCCGAGTGGCAGTCCGGAGTCAGTCTCGCCCCAGCGGTCGATCCTGCTGTTTCGCCGACATCGACGCCTGCAACGCTAGCCTTTCCATATTTTGTTTTGGGAACAAGTTCGCCCTATTAAACGTTTAGTTTCTTCAGTTATTCGCTGCCTCATCTTTTATCATTCCTGACAATATTTTGCTCTTTATTGGCGACGTGAGCGATCGAAAGCGTCGCTGTGGTCGCCCTGCCACGATTGGCCGAATGCTGACAATGACGTCAGCAAAGGATTACTCATCGACCAAAAATAAGAGGAATGAAAGAACTTTAATTTTGACGGTGTTGGCAGTGTTTCTTTGAGAGCGCTATGATTTCAGGCTTCCACCATGCCCATTACAAACACCATCGAACTTGTTGTTCACAAGGTAATGACGTCACGAAAGGTAACCGAACGAGGGCGCCACCGAAACATCTCGCCGCTAATAGCGGACTGCGTAAAATAGCCCTACGATTCTTTTTTTTCCCCCATTTTGTGTTGTTGCGTGCTAATAAACCATTCTGGTAACCCAGATTTGCGGAGCTGCATAATTGTCGTTGTCAATGACGTCGATACAAATTAAGCAATGCGGAAGTATCTTCAAAAGTAACTAAATACATTTCTAAGTATTTGTACTCTACTCAAGATACTTTACAGTGAAAGTAACTTGAGTACCCTACTGAAAAAAAATTATATGAACCTATATAAGAACTGATATGAAATATCCAAAAACTGATATGCCACATATGAAACTGATATGAAATATCCGAAAACTGATATGCGATATATGAAACTGATATGAGATACCCAAAAACTGATATGCGACATATAAGAACAGATATGCAACATTTGCCAACTGATATGAATATGTCCAATAAACATATCAGAAATAAATTCATATAATTTTTTTTCGTATACGAATTGCCGCGCGGGAAAACAAACACGTGGCTTGGAACCGCAGAGGAGCGGCTTGATTTACTGGCTTTCAAATACCTATGGCATGAGCGTTTACTTTTTATTAAGAGATTCATCCCCTGAGCCGTTCAAATACTCTCAGAGGTATGACATTACTGAAAAAAATCCAACATGCTGAGAATATTATTTATTGCTTAGGTGGTCACCGAAAAACTCCGTACTTACAAAACGACCTGTATAAAAGGCGGAAACGCAGAGTTCAGAAGTAGTTATTGGGTGTGCTGTTGTATTCACGTGTGCTGTGCCGTGTATATGTATGCGCTCAATGTATATGTTCAGATGATGCTTGTGGTATGCGTAATGGATCTACGTGGTGGCGTGAGTAAATAAAAATATTTTTGTAGCACATGAATTGGGCGGTACCTAGCGGGCGCCACCTAGCCTAGTGTAACTGATATGCAGCGTATGAACCTGATATGAAATAATAAGTTCTGATATGAAAAAGGTGTCCAATAAACATATCAGAAATACATTCATATAATTTTTTTCAGTAGGGTAGTATTTTAAATACTTTATGAAGCAAGTATTTACTAACTTAACTTAAATACTTTTATCGAGGCTCTTAACGCACGAGAGCTTGTGCCGCCGAGATGTGTCCTAGAGCAAGGAGCTCGCGCTTGTAGCCTTTCCTGCGGTACATCATAAGGTGAAACAGTGTATAAAGCCCGAGATTGTTTTTGGTATGTTTTTAAATACCCCAGGTTAATGCGACAAACCACCGTAGCGACGGCCACAAAGAAATGAGAATTTGCCACACGGGCAACTCGAATGCCATTTACAACGAATGACATCTGTGTGATCGGCGAATCAGCTCGCATCTGTCGCGCGTGGAATGCGCCACGCCCGCTGATTGGCCGTCCACTCAAATGTCATTCGTTGTAAATGGCATTCGAGTTGCCCGTGTGGCACAGGTATTATATTTCTTCATGGCTGCCACGACCATCCGAGGACCACCCGACGTTCACTTGTAAGAAATGGCTTAAAAGCCGTGACAATTTTTATCACGTGTTTTAACATTGAACATAATTCCAAAAACAAGACAGCGTGGGCTGAACAAGTAATGCTTTATACGATTCAAAGAAGAAAACAAGCAACTTTTTCACTTCAGTTAGAGCAGGAAACAACAGCACACGTAAATCAGGCAAGGTAAAAGTTGTAATAGTTTACAGCATGGCATTGACATACAGGGTTACAATGTGCAGCGCATACATGCTTACAATGTAGAGCGCATTGTCCTCTTGAGGGTAAACCATCTGAAACCCACACGCTCATAACAATGCATCTAACCGAAAGCTGCTTTCTGACAGCCAGGTAAGTCTCGCCTGAGCTGGGTATTCGAAGTGAAAGACCCATGGTTCCACAGGGGTCGTATCTGGTTCGCGCAGGCACACAGGGTGTTTTTGTTTTATTTGTTGTAAACTTTACAGATTTTACAAGAAAGGAGGTGGCAGACACGTGGATGCCGTCTTTACTTATATCTCTAGGGCTCGATGGACGATAAATTGCCGAATAACCGTCGCAATGTTTAATAGTTAACCAGATTCCTTTAGTTAACTTGTTAATTAACGGTTTAATTGGCCATGTTGCAATTGCAGTTTTAAAGGGAGTCATTATTAAAGGCTAACACAATTTCGACAATTCGCGAAAAAGCACGAGGTTCGCGAAATTCATCATTAAAAGTTTCAGAAACCTCGTCTCAAAGTTCAGAAACCTTTGAGACGTAGTCTCAAAGGTTTTTGAATCTTTGAGACGCAGTTTCAAAGGATGAAGCGGGGTTTAAAGTGCAGCTCGCAGACAGCACTTGTTTCTTCAAGACGCTTGTCCGATCGTTTTAGATTCTTTTCCCAAAGATCTCTTGTGGCTCTGTGCTTTGGAACGCCGAAAAGGGACGCCGCTTTCACGCCTTTACTCGAATGTAGCCCGTTTGGAAACCAGGTGCGCAGCAAGAGTTCGGTCGCCGTTTCGTCGACGACACTTCGGCCCTACACTTACGCGTTCGCCATCCGCAAATCAGAACACACAAGATTCAAAACATATTTCGATCGAACACACGGAACCAACGGAACTATGAAATTGTGGTTGGCTTAGCGCGCACCGCTCAAAGTGAAATAAAAATAAAAAAAAAAAAAACAATAGCGTCGTCGACTCCAAACGCATTTTCTGCCAAACGTGGCTGGCTGCGCGATTTTTTCCGGGTAACTCGACTCCAGCGCCGCCACAAACTGTCAATACACGCGCCCTCACGAGCTCGCGATGCCGAGCGGCTCCGGTCCCAACACTACCCCAGTATTTTAGTACACTGTAGCTATACTCCGTTTCACCTTATGTTGTACCGCAGAGAAGGCTAGAAGCGCGAGCTCATAGCGTTGGGAGCTACTCTCAACGCACGAGAGCTTGTGCCGCCGAGATGTGCCCTAGAGCAATTGACTCCGTAAGTGTGACGTCATGGGTCCAAACAAACCGTTGCTAGGGTCGTTGTTATGGACGAATACATGTGGCTTGGTTTCGCTACGAAAACCCGACCGTTCAAAAATCAGGAGTAGGATTTAAACTTCTAAAAATCACAAATGTAGAAAGCTTGAATGTCATATATGTTTCGACAGAAGAGTGCCGGTGATATTTACGACTGCAACTTCCGGTCCTCAAGATACCTGCAGCAGACGACGAATGCAAGAAGTATGCCGTCTGCCGCACGCCGGCCGGCCAAACCGGGGCAGTCGTTTGAATCGTCTGAATAAAGACGATATTCTGACATCGCATTTGTTTGAAATATAATGAGTTTCAGACACATATAAGAATTCATAGTGGGGTGCGATGCAAAATATGGTTTATCGAAAGTCCGGGCGTCGATCGAGATGATCGTCTGCTAAAGATCGCATTGCACCCGTGAGAAAAGCACTTCAGGCGATCGGTAGAGATCCCAAATTTTGTTTGCGGACTCGCGCTATGCGAGGGTGGCATCGTATACCTGGTTGTAACCATCGCGTGGTGAAAGACCCTTGCAGTTTCTTCAGATTTCCGCAAGACCCCAATGCGCGAAAGAACTGGATAAAAAACATAAGGTGAGTTCATTACAGATTGTACTCGCATCGCGGGTTCGATGGAGATCTTCCCCAAAAGAGCACATCCACGGAATTTGATGTATACCAAGGGGAAAAAAAAAAGCAAAATACTGCGAAATACCTGACAACCACAATAATAATAATAACAAACGACTTACCTCGACGGCGTACGATTTGTTTCTCATGCTGGCCTGCACTACGCCGGTAATGCACCTCAGGTCGTCGTCGTAACTGATCTGCATGACGTGGTTTGATTTTACTGCATTTTCACCCCTCGTAACTAAGCTGGGTTCTTCACAGAAAAAAAAAAAAAAAACGCACATTGCGGAGGCCTCTACGGCCATGGCGATGCACTTGCTTTTGTCGCTCGTTTACCAACACAATTCATTGAAGACGCCCGCTGCAACAGAGGCCAGCAAATCTATCGTGTCGTCTGCTACCAAAGCAAAGCGCAGTTTAAGTCTTCAGAAATGGCTTTCGTCGTTGCGATATGACACTGAGACGACAAGAACATCTTCATAATTCGATATCAAGAAGTTAGGTTGCTTACAAAAAATTATTTACTTACTTGTAAGCAAAAATCTAGCCTCATGTGGAGTCTCCATGCATTAGTCCATAGCAACGTCCCTAGCAACGGTTTGTTTGGACCCAGACGCCTTGTTGTGACGTCATCACTTATGGGGTCAATACCACCTAGAATACAAGGCCTGCGCATGACGTTTCGTCAGTAGATCCCCGACCCGCCCCAAGCGGCAAACAGGCTGAAGCTTGACGAGAGTATGGACCGCGTCGCAACTACGTCGCATTCAGCTGCGGCCACAGCTGTGTGCGTGACTGCTGAGCGCGAGCTGATTGCGAGCTTCCAGTTCATTTGCAACACGCACGCGAACACTCCCTCGGCCACGAGCGCGAGCTAGCACGCGCTCCTTGCTTTGAGACGAGCATTTCTAGCGCGCGCGCTCGTTCTGCGGAAGAACGCTTCAAAGCAGCGACCCGGAGTATAAACAGCGCCCTCGAAAATGGCGTCCAGTGCCAGCGTCCAGCGTCCAGCGAAGGGCTTTGCAGCCCTTCGCACAGCAGTAAGGCAATTTCACTCATGCATTTGACGCTCCACGTGAACGTCTAACTTCATCGTATGCTATAGCAGCAGACACTCGGCGTGAGCATCTGTTTCATTATCTGGTACACAAACCACTGAAGCAGGCGATGGAGCAGACGATGTCGCAGACAATGTAGCAGACGATGGTGCTCATCCGGGCTAGCTAGGGGGCGCTGAGGGGATCTACTAGTGATGACGTTTAGAGGAGGAAACGCGCAGGCCTTGTGTTCTAGGTGGTATTGCCTAGAGCAAGGAGCTCGCGCTTGTAGCCTTTCCTGCGGTACATAAGGTGAAACTGGTGAAACAGAGTATTAGCGGCGAGATGTTTCGGTGGCGCCCTCGTTCGGTTACCTTTCGTGACATCATTACCTTGTGAACAACAAGTTTGATGGTGTTTGTAATGGGCATGGTGGAAGCCTGAAATCATAGCGCTCTCAATGCAACACTGCCAACACCGTCAAAACTGAAGCTCTTACATTCCTCTTATTTCCGTCGATGAGACATCCTTTGCTGACGTCATAGTCAGCATTCGGCCAATTGTGGTGGGCCAACCACAGCGACGCTTTCGTTCCCTCACGTCGCCAATAGTCACAGTACGTTTGAATATAGAGTAAGTAAACAGGCGAGTTAAATAATGTTACACATTAATTAAAAAAAAAAAAAAAAAAAAAAACGGAGACGACGGAAAAAGATGGGGACAAACACAAACAAAAGACGTTTTGGGTTTGTGCCCTTCTTCGTCCGTTATTTTATTTTTTTTTAATATGTGTCACAGTACGTGTTTTGGTTTTCCCTCGTTGTAAGCCGTCCACTGAGGTACACAAAATATTATCTGCTACACATCATTATACTGAAGCAGAACATGGTTCTCAAACCCAAAAAGAAGCAAAAGAAAGAAAACACACAAGAACGATTTACAAAAGGGTGTTGACGTAAATACTGCGAGCTGCATGTCCATGGTTCGAGGCGCTGCTTATACACGGTTTGCATTGACGTCACGTTAGCGGCCATTGTGATGTAGTTGCGGCTGAGTGCGTAACTTCTGCAGCGTACATTTCTCATCGCTTGATTGTTTTTTTTTTTCTTCTGTATAAACGAATGAGAATGAACTTCAGCATTGTGCGATGACACTACGTGCAAGCATTGCATTCCGCGTTTTACAAACGGACTCGCAGTCTATTGTATGCGCAGCTGCCCCTGAGCCGAGTTTCGCGTCTCTCAGATGGGTGCGCGGTTTCATGATGGCCATCGGCCTTTCTTCTGACGTCCGATATATTCTCTGGCGCTCGCTATGCTTTGTGCGTACGTGGCTCGCGTAACTGCTGTCGCGCGCGCTCGCGCCGAAAAGATCGGCCGGAATTTCAAGCTAGCCTCCCGGAATAAGTTCGGTCTGAAAGGGCCACCCAAGGGGGGCCGCTGACAACGATACTTTTTTAATTGTCTCGAACGCTTAGAAAAGACGTAAAATAAGCCTCCCCTTAAAGGAAAAAGAAAAAAAATAATTAGGGAACAATATTTTTGAGCGTGCCAAAGAGGCCTTCAAAAATCTGCTTCCTCTCCCTGCTCTTGACTTTCTTTTTTGCGGTGACGTTGGAGGCGAAAGCATTTTTCAGAACTTTTAGTGTTTATGAGAGACTGAAGTGTCGCATTCTATACTGGTCGTTTCGGAGCGCGCCGGGATCGATTTTTCTGGAGCGCACCTATTTGACTGGGTGATCGGGATCGAGACGGACGTGTTCCACTCGTCGTTTTCGATCACCTCCCACTCCAGATCTCGATCCGGATCCGAAAAACGTCGCTCCGCCAATTTCGGCGGATTCGGCGGTATGCCAGCCTGGCCGGCCAGCCCCCGGCGCGCACACGTGACTTCCTTTCTCGCCGGGTATCTCGCCTCGAAAGAATTCGTAATGGCCGCTTGCGATGTGCCGCCCGCATTACTGCTGCTGCCGGTTGATGACAGTTGGTCGTCAAGTTGTTCGAGCAGCTCCTCCTGCAACAGAGGCTCGAGTGGCAGCGACGACGAGGATTGCTCGTATGTCCCGCACGAATTCGACTGCCTTTTCGGACCTCCGCAGAAGAGGCCGAATATCGAGACGTACTTGGACAACGTTCAGGAGTATTCCTATGAAGAGGCAAGTGGGCTACGCGGATGCACATCTCTTATCGACACGCATCGTTCACATCATAATTAACTTCGCTCGCGCGTTGATCGCGTTTTGTTCGCGCGGCGATTGCGAAAACATGTGTGCTTGGAGATCCGGGATCGCGGGAAGGAGATTCCCGGGAAGGTGAATAACGGGAAAGCATCCGCCGATCCCGGAGGAGTGGCCATGTTCCACTGGGGATCCGGAGGTGGAGGCACAGGCACAGGATCGCGCGCTCCATCTCGGATCTGGTCTACTGATCTCGGCGCGCTCCTAAACGACCAGTAGAATTCGCCATAAAAAAAAATACAGTGCTGAAAAAAAAAAAAAAAACTATTCTAGCTGAAAAGTGACGCGTAGCCGTGGGCAGGGCCGCGGCTACGTGGGTAATCCTGGGCAGGCCCGCGATTGCCATGATCGGTGAGAGATAAAGGACACTTCCTGTTTGAAGTCATTCAAAGGGGCAAGGAGTGCTCCATTTCACCCTCTACGTCATTGATTGGGACGAGAGTTTAAAATTTCACTTTTCGACATTATATTTTCCACTTCATATATGTCGATCTCGCGCTTAAACATTTTACAGAATGATGCCTAGGGATATGTTCTAGTCGTTTGCAACAATAAAAAAACAAAACAATATCGATGTTGGGGTTGTCAGCGTCCAGGCACGTAGCCAGGATTTTGTTTCGGGGGGGGGGGGGCCCGCCCATGACAAAATGCTGTATGAGGGGGAGGGGGGAGAGGAGGTCCCAGCAAAATGGAAAATTTCGGGGGGGGGGAAGGGGGGCCCGCCCATGACAAAATGCTGTATGAGGGGGAGGGGGGAGAGGAGGTCCCAGCAAAATGGAAAATTTCGTGCCTGTCAGCGTCCCTTCAGTGCTCACAACCTTGTGGCGCATAAGGATGTCCATTCGGGGTATAGACCCTTTTCTTTGCAAACGCCACCAGGTGTTGCTCTAGTCTTTGATATCCCAACGAACTTTCGATCGCTTCATAAAAATAACGAACAAGGCCCACCTTTACACCGCTGCTTGAAACATCAACGAAAAGTTTAACCAACAATTCTCCAGGTGAACGCCAAAAAAGAACCAAGAAGTGCTGGACCTGTTCAAATGCTTCGAATCTTCTTGCAAACCAACTTGTATCCTCCAAGACGTTAAATCGTACAGCCGAAGGCCCTCGCGAGATCTCCGTATTTGTTGTCCGTGTAGCATTCATGCTTTCTATCACTGGTGCCACAAGCAAACTCGACAGGCTTGCAAAGTCTGCGCAGATGTCCGCCATTAAATTGCAAACGCCCTCCATCGTTTTGAGTTGCAACCTCTCTCAAATTCAGGCACTTTACACAACGCCACCCTGGCCCTTGACGACGTACCGACTTAGAGAGCCAACATTTGAGAGACGGAGCAACCCAAACCTAGATGCCTCCTGCGCAGATTGGTCGCTAGTGCTCATGCGCTGTCGCGTGGCGAGGAGGAAAGCGGGCGGAAAGGCGGAGGCTTCTTGTAGAGAGTCACGACCAACCAACACCTCCTAGAGAAGAAGGCCATAGCGCTCTGAGAGGTTACGTCACAATGTCGGAGGAAGGAAGGCCATGGCGCAACTACGTGAGAAAATATCTGCTATCGATGCTATCGACGTGAAAAAAAAAAAAAAAAAAATGTTTCTTGTCAAGCGGCGCGGTGGCGTTCGTGCGCGTTTATCCGCCATTAATATACGTTTTAAAGGCGCAGTCTTGTACAATTTATTATATATATATAATTTAAACGTAATATACAACCCGTTACCAAGGTTGAGAGTACCAAATTTATATTTATGAGTATCCCCGTAACCGCGGGACTACGTGCACTCCCGCAACTCCCCACACTTTTCGAAAGAACCGGCTCCGATCCTCCGATGCCACATCTTCCCTCATACGGGCTCCGATTCTGGTAAAGTTACGTTGTGTGTGAGCTGCTGACTGTCTGAAAAGGAACGCTGAGACATTCCAGAAAGAAAGGAAACCGAAAAAAAAAAAATCCAGTCATCGCCGCAGGGAGCGCACACGAGCAAGAGATGGGTCGACAACATTAAGTCTTTCGTCGCCGCTGCTCTCGTGTGTGGTACTGTTTTGAGACTTGCTTACCGTCGTATTTCTGTCATCACCGTAGTCTCGGGTAGTTTTTTTGTGTTCGCTTCATACTGCGGCATTTACGTGGATTCGTGAAACAAGTCCTGCTACGGTTTGAGTGACATGTGTGACAACTAGCCAACGATGACTCTGGTCGATTAATCGATAGACCTCTCTCTCGATAGAGAGAGGCTTCTTGGAGTTCAAATGTTTTCGTCACGGATATTGTGGGACGTATGGATATGATCGACACGTGAGAAACAACTTATTTACGGGCTTTGGTCATGTAGGACGCAAGTAAAATGCTGCAATCGTTTTTTTTAATCGCGTGATAGGTTGGAATTTTGTTCTTTGTCGTTATTCGTGTGCAGTTGCGTCGACATTTGTAAATACGCGCGGTAATCTAGTTTTCACTGGAAGGTGAAAAACAAGTTTGTGTGATTATTGAAAGTGCGTTGTTTGTGGTTCTGTGTTTATTTAGACTAATGTTATTTTATTGCCTTTACCGCTTTTATACTAGAATCTTAACTGTATCAAGGTAATTGTATTATTATATGAGTAAAGCTATACGCACTCCATAGCGCACTTCGGACGGAAATGGCTATACGCACTCCGCTAAACTCGTATAAAACGAATGGTCACAACGAGTTTTACTAAGAGATGGCATAGCATAGGGGTTAAGGTGCCCGCTTTATACGCAAGTGGACGTGGGTTCGATCAGATACTGGTTAAGTTTTGTAATTAGCAGCCACACACTGTCGCCGCGAAGCGGCGTGAACGCAGGCGGGGGGCTGGCTTAGAGGCTCCTCAGTGATACACGCGCTGTTCGAAAAGGGTGGCCCGAGCGGCATGAGCTCTCCGCGGAGTGCGTATAGTCATTTCCGTCCGAAGTGGACTACGGAGTGCGTATAGCTTTACTCTTATGATATACAAAATAAGTTATATTTTGTTCTAAGGCAGCTCGAGCCCATAGGGAGAAGTAAATTAGTTGACTAAGTAGTAAGTGTAGTACCCCTGCCACACGGAAAGGGTAATATATTTTCATTCAGTGATATAGGATTTAATCAGCTTACATGATCGTAAGTGACACTTGTCTTGCCTTGTCCGCGTTGACTACCTGATTTTAGAGCGCAGCTCTTAGGGGCCCGTTTCCGGCTTGAGCGGCGTCGCCGTCGGCGTAAACGCGAGGTCACGTGACCCCCCAAGGTCACGTGCGCCCCCCTTCTCTCTCCCGAGGTCACGTGACCCCACCAGGTCACGTGACCCCCCCCCCCCCGCCGAGGTCACGTGACCCCTCCCAAGGAGGACAGGAGGGGTATACCCTCCCCTCAGTACCCTTTCCTCCTCCTCCTTAAGAGCTGCGCTCTAATTCTTCGTTACAGGGAGTTGTAAACGGCTTTCATTTTTTTTAACTGATCTGTTTTGCTGTTTAAAATCACTGCGTGTCTCGCCATTTTGTCGAAGGATTTCTGTATAAAATAAGCATTCCTACAGCAATAATTGCCTGACTCAATGTTTTCGACTTAGAACAATCACATGTTTCTAGAGACGTCTTATACGCATACCTCGTGCCATTTCGTACCGATTATTTAGCGGTGTAATATTTTGCTCGTGTAATAAAATGTTTTATAGACCCGTTGCTATGTGCAGCTTTAATTTTAGCTAATATGACACGCCTATGTGACTAAAAACGCGTTACGACGGTCGATCCACGCGCACTGCCTTCGCTTCGACGCGCGCCCCCGATGGCCTTCCTTTGCGACGTCACGAGAAGAGCTCTACGGCCTTCTTCTCTAGGAGGTGTTGGACAAACGCTTTTGTTACCCCCTCGCAGCTCGTGTTGCAAACGTGGCCCAGAAGCCACGTGACCGCGTTGGAGCAGTTGGAAACACTCTGAAATCTAGGCTGTCTACACTGGCTGCCCCCGAAGCCGCCCTTTCGTGTTCGACACTGTCCCATCGGCTCCTCGCGCCCCGTGTTTGTCGTCTTATTTTTTTTTTTCTCCTTCGGTTTCTATCGGCCGCGTCGAATCGCGCTGCAGACAATTAGCCCCGGCGCTAACGAGGCTGTAGCCCCCGCGTTCATTAGGCCTTGTGTGCTGTGGGCGATTGCGTCCCCGTGTATACACCAACTGCCGGTACAGATCGAGGCCCTTTGGCTGTCTCCTTTCTCTCTCTCTCTCTCTCTCTCTCTATATATATATATATATATATATATATATATATATATATATTTGCCTGTTCCTTTTTCAAGTTTTTTTTTGTGCGTTAAATATTGAGATCTACTGAGAAATATTGTTTCTTTATTAGGGTTGTTATCTTCCGTTTACGCGTTTACGCCGCCTTTTACGAGTTGACGCGAATTCGTTCATGTTGGTCGTTATCTTCTAGACTTTTTACACAAAATTGCGACTGTAGTGGCAGTGACACGTACACTGCTCGTGATGTACGGAATAGGCGTGACCGCTCTCAGTTCTAACTCTGAAAAAAAAAAAAAGGGGGGGGGGGAGGGGCAATGAGAGAGAGAGAAAGAAAGAGGAAAACGTAATCAGTAAATGCAATTCTTATGAAATACAGCCAGCTACGAGTTTCATTGGATGCAACTCTATATTGAAAATTCGCCCCCGAGATCTATTTGGGGTCACGAGTAACGAAAGATGCTCATTAAAGGGAAGCTGAAACACGTCTTGAAAAATAAACGAGGTAGAGGTGAATTCTGGCTTTTTTTTTTTTTTATTCCGCGAATCTGAAATCACGTTCGTTTTCCTCTAAGATGTATCGAAACGAGAGAAAACGCCAAAAACCTCTGACCAGTCGTGACGTCGTATACTAGGATCTTTGGGCCTCCAAGTGCGTGTCGCTCGTGTGGGCAGCGCGTGCAATTGCGAGCGTGCCAGGTATAGACCTTTCCAATGTTTACAAAATCACGGTCCAGCGTGCGACCTTCACAGTCCAGCACGTGCGTGTTCGTCGCTTCGGAAAGCGAGCAAAGCACGCGCTATACGCACGAACATTCAAAATGGCACGGGCCCCGTTCTCGGTCAGGTTCAATCCCCGCCCCCTGCCCGTTTCGATCTGGATGAGCATCGTACCGGCGTGCGGTCGTGTATCACTACTGCGTGGTGCACGTTAAAGACCCCAGGTTAGCGGTTGTGACGCACTGGCTAAATTGCTCATCTACAGCTGAGACGCCAGACGCCCACTGAGGCAGACTAACTTCCGGCTGTATAAACATACACACAAAAATTTACTTTTTGCCGTTCTAAAAGTCACGTGGTTTCCGTACCAGGTATGCGGGACGAAAGAATAATAACACATTTCAACGTGGAGCAACCTGGGATATCCGAGAAAATATAAGTAAGGCGAAACAAGATGTGTGACATTCGCGATTTTTTCGTGAACACCTTCCAGCGGCGTGGAGATATGGAAACGATGTTTTAACGCATGCTAGAAATGACGACATTCAAGATGGCTGCGCCCTTGTGGAAAACGTGTATGTTCTCCCGCAGTGGCGCCATTCGTGACGTCTTTTTCTGACCTTTCTGAAAATAGCAAAAGTGCGCGTGCATGGCTTTGATAGGCGCTCAAGATGCGCGAGAGCGGAGATTGCGAAAACTCCTAATATGACGTCACGCCCCGAGAAGAAGGGGCTTCAGCGGTACTTTGTAAATTAATTTCTGCAGCGTCCGTGCACCAAATTGAAAAAAAATAATCTTTATATTCGTGATCCTGGAGGCCAAATGAAGTCGGTTCAGTGTTTTTACTCAAATACAGAACCCCTTCAGTTTCCCTTGACAAGTAAACTCCATGGAGCGAAAGAAAAAAAAAAAAAAAAAAAACGCGACTAATTTTGCCCGGTGGCGTTCGCTCTGCGCGTGGTGCCAGAAGAGTGGCTGTTGTGCCACGCGCTAAGCGGACGTGCCGCCGCCGCGAAGTTGGTCGGTTCTTCGCCGCATATTCGCTCCGTGGAGTTCAGCCTTTAGAGCTGTGCGAAGGAATAAGGGTTCGAATCGAATAACGCCGCGTGGTCGCTAGCTTTAACTCTGGTAATCAGCCGAGGTTTGTGAATTTCCCTTCCACGTTAAAAGTTAAGGATGACGCGGTCCTACTGAACCGATATTCGCGCACCTCGAATACTTACCCGTCTTAATACCAAAATGTTCCGGCCCTGCTACCGCCGTGTACACATAAAAAAAAAGAAAAAAAGAAAAGTGTTTAGCTTTTATTTGGGAAAAATACTGGTGTATTCGAAATAGCTTGCCGGCTACCGGTGTGACATATTCGACGAAGGAATAATAACTAAGCGGAATGGGAAATCGACTTTAATTACCGAGAAGGCTGAGCATAACACCATTCACTGCGCATCACAAACGCAGCAAGTGGGTCGCAATATGTTGTAATTGCTATTTCGTACAAGTTGTTAAATTCCCGCTAATCGTCAGCAAATAAATTAGTAGGGAGTTTTAGCGAGTCCATGGTCGAGCCCACGGTTCCGAAATCACGAACGATGCAGCTGGTCCGTTGCGTGAAACCCTACGTGAAATATGACATAATTTAGAGAATCGTGAAACTGGCGCAACCGTGTAAAGGATGATGATGATGATTGTGTTTACCGGTGGCGCCATCTTCTAGTAAACATGGGAAACATTCTGCATCGTGTAAATCCGTGGCGGCTCGTGTTTGCGGCGTACGACTGATGTAAACAAGACGGCCGACGTAACATTTGCCGGTCGGAATTTCAAGAACTGCGAAGCTAGATAGAGTAAAAATATCTGAACGATTGTAAAGGTATGTGGTTTGTCTCCGTCATCCTGAACTTGAACGATCGTTCACGTTGTGTGCCGTCGGACCAAATCATTTCGTCTGCTCGCGGTTTCCACGGCAGCTAGTCTGGCCACAGATCGCAAACATCTACTAACATGCGCAGTTTACAGAAGTCACGATCGGTTACGATTGTGAGCATACCTCGAAATGATTTGGTTTAACCTCTCAAATGAAGTAAAACTAACAGGCTGGCACATCGCCTCCCGCTGTCTTAAGCCTAACGCTCGGCTGGGTCGGCGCAGTCAGTCGCCAAACTGACCGCCATCTTTTTTTTTTTTTTTTTTTTTTTACCCGAGTCGTGGACGGTGCTGGCTGCGTTGCGGTGATGATTCCAGCGGCCGGAATGGGAAAAACGAACGATAAGAGCCTCCCGACGCCCCGAACGACTCGCGCGCGCATGCGCAGTGGCGTCGCCGATGCGTTCGAGGACGAACCGTTTCTCTGGAAACGACCTGCTAAAACTCCCTAATAAATAAAAAAAAATGCCAAATTTGAATATTTTTTTTTAGCATTAGTCTACATCTTTTATCCAGGCAAAAAAATGCCGAGTTGAGTTGGCGAAAAAAATATGTGAACGCGCGGTGTCTCATATTCCACGGAAAAGATGTACAATCCACTGCTCACGTTCAGAACGCGTTCTACAGTCCACCCAGTAAGCAAAGATGGTAAGCGCAAAACACAATCATTGGAATGGTCTAGAATATCATCCCAATAATTGCCATACACCCAGAAAGCCATTATCGGGGTAATATGTAGATTGTTCCAGCGATTCCCTTCTGCGCCTTGTCACTCTTTTTCTCTTTTGTGTAGGAACGTTGGAGCGGTAGTTTGTTTTTCCCGCGGAATACCAGGCCCCGGACGTACGTCCGTAACCTGCACTAATACGGCATTTTTCGGCCAAATCATAAACGCAGCAAAAAAAAAAAAAAAGGCATGCACAAATTGTATTGTTGGGATAGCGTAATAAGGAGCTCGTGTCGCGAAAACGCCGGCGTCGGTGGCGTGCGCTAAAATTCAGGATTGGGCGGTAGCGTCATGACGTCACAGCCACCTGACCTCGCGCGGGAATTTCAAACGACCCACAACGTTCACGTGAAACGTGACGTCACGCGTGGCGTGGCGGGAACCGTGCAATGTAATGTCATTGAAACATTGCAACAAAGGATGACACGATGATTGAGGCGGTTGATCTGACATACCGCGTTCGGCTTTGGCTAGCAGACGGCGTTCGTAAAATGGCGTCAGCTGTTGCTGGCTTCACGCGGCGGTACCGTGCGTGCTTCCATTCATTCGGCGTTCGTTGCCATGGTGACGGCGAGGAAAGCAGACGTGCGGAAGAACGCTGCGGCGCAGCGATAAAAGGTGCGTTCTAAGGCCCTTCCCGCATGCTTTTCAATGGGCGGAAGGCGAACAAAAAGAGTTCGAAATAAGGACTTAACGCAGAAGGCTGAATTTCTCCAGCGCCTCATAATTTGACGAGCCTTACACGAAAAGCACGTTTTTTTGGCCATCCCGCGTCCTGTTTTTTTTTATCCGCAACATGGGTCTAAAGTATCAAACTGCCGAAAACTCCCTAATGAGATTACACTTTTACGGTTCCGACGATAGTAAGTTGAAACTGGTTAGAAAAGAAAGCGTCGATTTCACGAATTAAGTGTCCAGCCGGTACTTCTCAGTGGAAACCGACCGGTTCGCGGCGTGCAGATATCGATGTGTATTGCACACAACCCGGATGGATTCTGACCTGTGTGTTTTCGCGCGTTCTATCGAGCATCCCCCGAGGCACCGCGGGGAACCAAAAGGACTGACCCGTCGCGCGTACACAGACATCCGTGCATGTCGTCGTCGTCGTCGGTGTCTCTGGCTTCGTTCGGACAGTAATTGCCGCCTCGGGCGGCCCTGGGCGGTCGATGGGGACGGCGTGAGGCCGACCTCCCCTTTTCATCGCCGCCTCCCACGGAGACAGCACGGGTATTTGTACGCGGTACATATCGCCTCATTCTGCCGCGCGTTGTGTAGCCTTATTATAGACTCCGTTCACCTATATGGCGCCTGGAACACCGTCTCCAACCGGTGAATTTAGCGTCCTATCCCTCCCATATACCGTCAAAAAGTGGTCCTAAAGTGGCAACAAATGACGTCGCTGGAGCTGGCCTGCCACGTTGTCGGATGTCGCGATCCTGGCGTTTTGGGGTAGAAGTGTGGCTAAAAAGCGCTAGCGAACGCGAGTGTCGCCGTCGTCGCGGCGTCTCAGCTCCCGACTGCCGAAGCTTCCGTGGACCGCCAAGCTGGAGACCGGCCTGCAGCGGACCGGGCGTCTGCCACGTCCACCAGCGCTCCTGTGACGCCGCCAGGGGCGCGGCCGGCGACAACGTGACGCTTTTGGGACGTCATCGGGCGCAAATCGACTTTTATTTTGCGAAGTTTCACTCGAAGTTAAAAGTTTCGACAGACGTTTCGACTATTGTGATGCCCATGGATAACTACTAACTGACAAAATCGTTAAAAGTTCGTTTTCTTTTATGTTCTTAAATTTAAAACGAGATATTATAAATACAATTCCCCCCCCCCCCAAAAAAAAAAAAAAAAAAAAAAAAAATGGCATGAGTCGGGCAGCACTGTCCAAAAAGTCGAACTCGGTCGAACTTAGCCAAAAGTTCGAAGGTTCGCCGAGCCGGTCGGAGCTTCGAACTTTCGAACATTCGAAGGTTCGCCGAGCCGGTCGAAGCTTCGAACATTCGAAGGTTCGCCCGGTTCGCTGTATGCCTCGAGGTGCGATAATAATTCGCAACTTGCCAAGTTCTCCGAGGCGTCAGAACCGTGTATCGACCACCGGCTGGGAAGCGGCGATCGTTCCTGCATCAGGGTTCATCATGATGGGGATAGACGGAGAAGGGTTTCGGTGCCCATGGTTGTTTAGATATTTGTAGTACCGTTGTGTTTCGGCGACTGGAAGTCGTTGGGCGCACCCGTCGATAATCGGTGAAAAATGCTCTTCGTGCTGGTGGCTGCGATCAAAATCGATGGGAGACAAGGTTGTTGCGAGCTTCAGTGGCCAAGTGGGGCGCCGTCTTGGCACGCGTCACGGGAACACGGGTATTGTAACAGTCGCCGTTTACTTGTACTCAGTGGGTCCATATGACTACTGTTGCTCTAAAAGCGAGTGACTGCCACCCACTTATATTCGTGCATGCATATGAGACCATTTATACGAGGCAACAACATTGGCTTGGGGTCGATGGCTAAAGGCAATTGGTGTCTGACCGTCGCCACCCCTTCAACTGCTGCAAATACAGGAGAGGGAAATTGAAATGCACAGTAAAACACGCGCAAACAAAACGAAGACCGGAGCAAGTTCGAACGAGAGAGTTAACGATATCTACAATGCAGACTCTAGAAACTCATACAAGTTCTATAAATTTGCACAAAATATTGTTATTCCCATTTCCTCCGTAAACAAAGACTTTCATATTTTCTTTTACATTTTTCTTCCAGTGAAATATCACTGTACAACGAATCGAAGGTGATATGTGGTGCTGATATTATAGTTCTGGTACCCGAAAACATCCCCGGTCTCTATTGTTTGTCCTGGAACGAGGTTTAGCTATGAAATTGTTCCTGCGCCTTACGGTTTCAACCACGTCTGTTGCGAGCAGACGTTAGTTTTCTTATGGCGAATTCGCGTGGTTCTTTCTGCGCGCTCTTGAGCGCTCTTTCCAGAGCACGCGAAATCGGGGGGTGGAAAGAGAGTGCTCTGGCCTGATCGGGTGGTTTATTCCGAGGGCGCCTCTCCCTCTCAGAGCGCTCTCTAGCACTCCGTTTGTAGACGCGGCGTCATCTGGTACTTGGACGGGGATCACGTGGTTTTGTTGACGATGGCCGGCAGTGGTCTGTGGTGGTGTGCGGGGTCCGGTGAGACGGCGATTGATATGTGGTTCTACAAAGTGCTTGTGCATTCGACGGTGCGAGGATTACAATGGACGGGACGACATTTGTTTGTTACCGTAACAGGAAAAGTCGACATCTGAAGTCTTCCCAGTGCTTTTACGAGATCATAAATCTCGCGGTGGTGATTCCGCTAAGCCTAACCGACGAAGAAACAGCTAGCAGAGCTCGCCGCTGTTTTACCGGGTTTTGTGGTCGCTTCAAGAAATTTTCAGGTTTGGTAAAAGTGCGTTCAAAGGTTTGTGTTTTAAAATAAAGGGAGAGCCGAATATAATGCACTGTGGTTTGTGTCACATTGCGATGCTTGCACGATATTTAGCCGTGAGAAAAATGTGGTTTATTAACCATTTTATATTTGCCTGCTCTGCCGTATGCATGACCGCTATCGCAGTGCGTTCACTGTCGAAAACGCGATCAGTTGACAACTATTTCCAAGCATTGGCTTTCGTCCTGTTCTGCAAAAAATCAATTCGCATACTGCTCGCTGATACGTAAAAGAATTTACGTCACAACTGTTATTTCATCACGTTGCGAGCGTAAATTTTGCTCAATCGTCCACCGTACGCTGTAAAAAAAAAAAAAAAAATATATATATATATTATCGTGCCTGGTCCGAGAATGTCAGAGCGCTCTGAAGCCAGCAGTTGTGATCGGCTGAAAAAATCCCGAGTAGCTCTGGCGGCGAGAAGGGGGCACTCTGCTGAATCAAGGTCAGAGGAGAGAGGCGACCACCCGAATTCACCATTACTCATTCACCATCTAAAATCACAATAATCCCCCCCCCCCCCCCCCCGCAAAAAAAAGCGTTTTAACAAAATTTTGACATTTTCGTCAAAGGCGTAATTTAGTGGTCGGTATTACCAGGTGACATATCAATATGTAGCTCTATTCCTGCAAAAAACAAAAAAAAGAAAAAACACCTTTTTTGGAGTGAGTTGGGTAGGAGAATGCGCAGATTGTTCCTTCTCCGTCAAGCTTCACCGCTTTGCACCTGTGTGATCGGAGCAGCGGCCGACGCGGAGGATTAGCGATGCCGTTTTGTTGCCGGCATTTTACAGGAATGACTTTTGATAGGCTGCATAGACTACGAGTATCTGTGTAAGTATAGAAGGTGAACGACGCTAAATATCGAGGGAACGTTTCTGCGCTAAACGTAGCGGTAAAATTCCTCCGGTGGATGTAGCGGGAAAATGCCCTTATGCAGTAGGGATTGTGAAGCAAAATGCGAGGAGGGACGTGCATCGCCTTGCCCGTCGCCACAGCTCATTTTGCAGGGCACCGCAAGGAACCTGGAATTTTATTCACGGGGACGGAGCTCCGCCTCTAACTTTCTCAACGTAAAGCCGATCACAAAACAAACAAACAACATGTTTGATGAAAGTTGGAGCTCGGTGCAGGAGCAGTCGCCGATTTTTACTGTTAAGTTTAGGCAGTATACTGATGTTTACGCCATCCAATTCGTAGTATCAAGGTCGTTCAACTTGTGTAAGAGGACGGTTTAGCTGATTTCCTTTTCAGCATTCCTCATTGAAACACCGACGATGCTTCGGGTGAAGGGAGGAGTTTGGTTATTTTTTGGTTCATCCCCGCCACGTTGCGCTTGAGCATCTCGGGTTGTTTCCCTTTCGCGAGCTACTGCCTCCCGGTCAGCGAAATTCGACACCAGTCCCTTTCCACGACACTCATAAACCCACGCACACTGTCAAAAACGTGGCAAGCTGTTTGGGACCCGTTATCGCGCCCTAGACGGCAGCCGTCGTCGTCTTCTCGACCATCGAGAAAATCTCGGCGTCAGCGACGGTTTGTATGTTCTCGACTCTTCGTTTGCCCGCTCACATTCCCTCCTCCCTCTCTTACCCCCTTTGCCACATCACTGACGTGGATGCAGTTTTTTTTTTCTTCTTTTGACCATACTATATCGCCTCGTGTATGATCTCACAGCTGTCTCTTGAGAGCTAAGTTCTATAGAGTCCGCCCCAGCGGTGCAGCAGCTGCCGATGCCCCCACGACTGCATTGATCTTTTTTTTTATCTTTTTAATTTTTTTTTTTTTTTTTGAGCGCAGCTTTTTGTTCTTCGGTTTATTGTTGTCCACGCGTTTCTCGGCTTGCGTGGGACGCAGAGTCGCGCGCGTGGACTCGGACTGGAACCTTGCCCCGGTCTTGAATCTGGCCGGCTGACTGACTTGACGGACTACCTTGGGACGACGACTTCGGCGGCTTCATCGAGTTTCTGCTGGACGTTTTTCCCCATCTTGCGCGTGAGTCCGGTTCGGCTGCTTTCGTTTTCGACCCTTGTACACTGCGCGACATTGTTAGCGCCAACGCGGAATCGTCAATTCTCTTTATTTTACTCATAGACGGTATTGACGGGCACTATACTTCATTCAGCCCTAACTTGAGAGTTTGGTGGGAGCTACGCGTTCGCGGGACCAATCAATTACGCCTCCCTTTCATCACGTCACCCAGGTGTCTGCTTGGGGGTACGGGCGAGATCGGGATCACGTAGCGAAGGATCGATTCAGGACATGGTCCAACACGCACCGCCAGCTGAGGGGTGAACTTTACCATCGAACAGCCAGTGTTACTACTGTGAAATCTAATCTGTCTCTCTCTCCCTTACTTATTAACCCGTATAAAAATAGCTGGACTAAGTTTATCGCATAAAATATGTTGCACCAACGTTACGCTTGTCACGCCTCTTTGTGTTTCACCATAGCCTCCTCTATACTCATAAAGCCTGGCAGTTCGACGACGGAGCCATAGAGTGCCCGGTCGCAGATCTGGAGCTCGAGGATCTGGTAGCAGAGAGCATCAAAGAGCCGATTCTCGGGCAACCTGGACGTCAGCGCAGAGCTTTTGTTGCGGCGAGGACCCGAAACACACTTGTTCGCTCGGGAGAATGTATTTCGGCGTCTCGCCGCAGCGGGGCGCCAGTCACGTGGCTGTCCTCTCATCCGTTGTCTGCCGCTCCACCTTTTCCATTTCGGCGGCCGCTTCTCGTGGCGATCTGCCAGGCTCTGTCAGTATATAGGAGGCATATATAGTTACCTTTTTTTTCTTTCTTTTATATGTGTGTTTGGATAGGTGCGGGCTGGTGCTTGCCCAAGAAAAGAAAAAAAACAAAGTCGTTTCTGTGCTCAGCGTTGCATGGGAGGTTTAAGTCTTGTATGCCTGTGATTTGTTTGCTGAGTTACGTAATGTTATGACGGAACCTTCATTTTTTTTCTTGTTCGTAGGCATGTTTGACGAGGAGGCAATTGAATTGAATTGGGGTTGCGAGAAGCTTTCAGATTCACCTGGAAGTTTGAACATATGTTACGATTGAAGCTAGTGTCGTAATGAAAAAAACCGAGAGGTAAATAGCTAGTGTCTTTTGTTTGCTCCTCTTGCTTCGAGCTCAGGACTCGTCTGGAGTATTGTTAGGTATGTCCGTCTTTTTAACTTGTAACTCGGGAAAAAAACAAAAACAATTCTGAGCAATCGTTTTTTTTTTTTTGCTTATCTCCAGATTTAAACGTTGTTCCGCTTGTTGTTTTATTTTGTTGCACGTGTAAATTCTCATACAACGGCAAGAAAGTTACCGCTTCGCAGTGTTTTTTTTTTCTTTTTTTGTTTTGTTTTGTAGACACGCAGTACGAAACGAAGGTAACTAAGGTAACTTTCGCATTACAACTTACATAAAAAAACGACTCTCCACAAATGAGTTGGAGACGAACTTAAGTTTTCGGCGTTGCTCGGTTCCCCCCCCCCCCCCCCCCCCTTTTTTTTTTTTGTCGCGATTATTGTTAGATTTAGACTCTGACCGACAAAACCCAGCACGTGCCGAAGTAAATGACAAAATACAATGATTTGACGCAATACCCGAGTAAAGGGGTTTGAACGCTACGCAACTCAAGCGTAGCGCAAGTATACTATCGCGGACAATAAGAGCGGAAACAGTTCGTCATGCTTCTCTGGCGTACCTGGCAGCTTTTTGAGAGAGCCGTGGTCCGAACTAGGAATAGAATGCGAACTGGAGATCCCACACCTCGGATTTTTTTGACAAATTGTAAGTATAATGGAGCTTGTAAAAAGCGCAGGTGCTGAAAAAGACCGGATCGGGTCCGCGGGAATACGTTCACACGCAACTGCAATCAGCCAAAAGTTCCTTTGTCGCGGTGTACGTTCAAGGCCGGAACCGGACTATTCCTTTCGGCCTGTCCTTCGCTAGGCTTGCTGACGTGGTCGTGGGGATCACGGTGGATGTTCGACGTCTAGTCGCAGGAATGATCCCGCGGCGACGATAGTTCAACGCGGCTCGCTGCTATGGGCACGAGCGCTGCGTGAACATTCGGCTCGGTTACATACAGTCAATGCCTCGGCGAACATTCGGGGTGTCTCGTGTCGTTACGGCGACGGAATGGCCGGGCTTCTTTGTGAATGTCGGGAGTACAGTATGTGCCCTGTTCGATTCAAACCCCAGCTCGTGGATACGATGAACCTTGGCGGCATACTTTATGGGCACCAGAGCACTTGGCCGCTGTCTCTGGCTGCGAGTTGAGGGGGTAAATGCTGATCGTTTTTCTCAATTACCTTTGTTTCTGCGACCACTATATTGCCGCGGGCATGACCGAGAGGGAACGCTACTCCATAAATAAAAAAAAAAAAATATATATATATATATATATATATATTCCCGTTGACCCTTATTTCAAAAGTTCGACGCTCGAACATTGTTCGGGATACCGAGTGTAATAGATAAGGAGCCCAGTGTGGCCTTGCCGACTCACTCAAACACACTCGCGCTAGCGCGAGCTGTGACGCCGACACTTCGACGTTCGCTGCTGCTTTCATGACGCTCGTTCTTTCTTTTGTTTCTGGCACAAGTTCGTCGATTAAACCTTTTGTTTTCAGTTTTACGCTGGTCGATTCTTTTTCCATCCGCGACAATATTCGTTCCGCTTAACGTCGGAGCGCAGCCGACGCTATAGGAGCCGATGCGACGCGACCACGCAAGCAGCGTCGATAGCGCAACGTGAAGGCGTTAGCTATATCGTGCCCTAAACCGATCCACCGGAATGAAAGCGCCGTGGCTTTGCGCTTTTTGTATGTGTGTCCGTGTTTTGCATTTTGATAGCCTTCGACTACGCTCTGACCTACGGTGAAGTGAAGTATGGGACGTGAAAATGGAAACATATCCCGGTTTTGGAGATTATAGAGGTCGGGGATTTATTGCTGGGAAATCGTTTCATTCTTTGTTCTATTATGGCATGACTTGAAACGGGGTAAAAGGGAAAATTGGGATAAGCTAAACTTTTCCGGTGCGGCTTTGTGAGGTTGGCTGAGAAAGCAATTGATGCGAGTCACCCCCGCTAACAGTACAGTAAACAATGACTCATTGCTGTTTCGCGTTTGAGATATCACTGGCCGATGTACTACTGATGGCATTTGAATTATATTGAAAACGTAGTCGACCCAGCTTGTAGTCGTCAAAATAATAACTGCTACTCTTCTTTTTTTTTTTTGGCGTTTTCGCCGTTTTGTTTTTACGTAGCAACTTTTCATTATAGCCATACGCTGCTGTCTCGACGTCGTACTTTATGAGGGGTGGTATAAATTTACAGGAGAGGAATTCGCCGTTTTATGAGACCTAGCATGGGCACATGGCTTGAGTGCATAAAAAAGAAAGACACAACACACGATCCCGCGACACAGCGGAGAAGGAAAAGAACGTGATAGTGTTACAGTTCGTGATCAAAACTTTGGCAAGCACGAACCAAAAGCGCCGGTGTTTTCTTCTTCCATTTTATACGTCCAAGTCGTACTACCTTACTCCGGGCGGCAAGGGTGCCTAGCCGATGCCACCCCGCGGACCGGCCCCGAGCGGCGAACACGCCGAAACTGGACGAGAGTCCGCCGCAATTGGCGGCAGACGCAGCTCCGTTTCGACGACGCCGAGTGCTTGCGTCGCACTCGTGAGACGCAGCAGTCCAACCCGAACGCAACTGGAACCTGTCGCGTGGATACGACTATCGTCTCGTTTTCTTGGTCTACCGTAGGGTTGTTTACCCCGGCATCTGGGCGACTCGTCGAATATGAGTTGCGGACCGTATACGTCTGGTTCCGTCAGCGGCAGATGTGTCCCGCCGTTGCGCGACAGGTCCCGTCACACAATGATCGATTGTCTCGTCGCGGAATGTTTTACGGAGCGTTTGTATCGTATGCCACGAAGGTTAGGTGAACGTTCGGCGGGAGTGAGCTGTCATTGAGTTGCTTGATCCGGTCGTGTTTTCGTTGAACAATATGGAGAGTCCGCCCCCGGAAGGGTGTAATTGTGCTCTCCAAAAACAATTCGCTAAAACTCGTAAAGAGCGAAGTCTGCTTGAAACAACACTGTGAATAAAAAAAAAAAAAAAAAAAACAAACTTGTGAAGTATAAAAAAAATATTGGAATGCACGTGGCGGCATTACTTTGCGGTTACCCAGAAAAGCAAGCGCCACCCACTTTCTAAAAACAAACGAACAAACAGAGGAACTGTTAAAACGCAAGCGTTAGTTACATGTTCCACTACTCCTCATAGTCACTGGCAGGATGAGAAGGAACGGCAGGAAGAAGTTTCACTTGTGCCGTTTCCAGCGCGAGCTTTCTGTCTTGGAGCGTGCTCGCACAGCCAAAGCACGACGGAAGGCTACGTGTGCTCGCGCTGGAGGTCGGGTGTTTGAAAGGGACTCCTTGCCGTTCTCACGGAGACGACCTTCTTGATACCAACTAAGCAAAATATCCTACATATCAGACAGTGAGAAAGGTGCCTCTTTACGATGTATAGGGCCAGCTGCCATTAAAATGTTTGTTTATTTCTTTTTTTTTTTTTCGAGTTGCTCGGGGAAATGATAAAAAAAAAAAGTTGAAGCAGCTGTTAAGGGAATCACGAAGGCATTCGAAAGCCTAAATTCAAGTTGTAAACATTTTTGTTGGCTAACAAAAACAGCTCGACCGCATTAGCGCTCGTTCACTCGAGGTTACAAAGCTTATTACTCCTTTTGGAACGCCTGCGTTATCCATGAAATGTTTTAATATGAAACTTCGAGCTCAGTAATTTTGTGTGTGTGTGTGCGTGTCGTTTTTTAAACATTTTTTTTTCTTTTTTACCCACGTTTACGGCGCTATATTAATCGGGAGGCATCCTTCGTTCGGCGAATTTTCTATAGCTTTCCATGTTGCGGTTTTATGGCGAACTTGCCCGGTTTAAAGATGGAGGCCTTATTGTGTGCCGGGGCTCCTAATGTTGACTTCGTGACATGGTATACGTACTTTATCTAGTTTTTGTTGTTACGAGAAAACGCCACTGAATATGTTTGGGCTGGTTCGGAGCGGCATTTTTTTTTTTTGTTTTCCTTTAGAAAGCTGGCGGTTTTTGAAGGTGAAGTGTAGTTCCCTATTGCCGTTCTTTTTAATTTGTTCTAGGTATATTTTTATGTCTTCTAAAGTGTGATTCACACATTTTCGTTTGGGTGTGATCGACTCGTAGGCGCCTTCGACGAGAGAACAAACCCACTAGACAGTTTTAGTAGACCGTTTTCGATTACCTCCGATAACGGTTCCCGATAGCGATAACGATGCGTGCAACAAAAGCGTCGGCGGAGTGTCGGGTACAGTTATCGGAGCCATCGAAACGATCTACTAAAACTCCCTACTATTAAACATATAAAATAGCGCAAAAAAGACAAGGACGAGAAGTGAACAGGACAAGCACTATGTGAACTTGCCCGGTTGTGTGCCGAGGCTAATGCGCTTGTCCCTGTTTACTTCTTGTCCTCGTCTTTTTTGTGCTATTTCATATGTTTAACTAAGATGAACCAACGAGCGCTACAACGTACCCTACTAGGCCATATTCTGTACTATTAGATAGCCCAGGAACTCTACCGATTCGCGTGTACAAGGAGTTTGAAAAAAATTTGAAGTAATTGCGAGATCAAAATTCTACGCACTATCTGTAAGAGATTATATGTTATATAACGCGCAGCCAAGATTACTTGAAACACACGGTGAAAGAATGATATGTGTAAGATATGTCCAGATCGATCTTGTTCCAGGTATACGCGAAAGATGGCGCCAGTTTGTTCTGTTTCGTAAGCGGTACAAGCGCGCCACAACTCATCTGCTTCTCGTCGTAACTCCACTTGGTCGTCGTTGCGCTACGGACTACGTTACAGGAACGCGTCGTGGTCGCGTTACTGGTCGAACAAGAGTTCGTCCGATACCGGTAGCAAAAACGTCGACGTGCTCCATTTTTCTTCATTTGTTCAGCTTCTCGCGCTTGAAAAGAAGATGGGTCGTCGTTTAATTCGACACCTCGGCCAGTTCGCTGCCACTGGGGCCTTTGGCCGGCCGTGCTCCGAGATCCAATAGAGAGCTCCTTTTCCTTTTTGTCTTCGCTTACACGGCGCCATAATAAATCGCGACCGAGAACAAAGGAGCCTTTCCGGAGATAAACAAAGCCTGCGCCTTGAGGCGGACCAAGGCGTGAAAAAAAAAAAAACCAAAAAAAAACAAGAAAACAACAGCACAGAAACAACAAAAAGCTCGGACGCTTTCCTTGCAGTTGGCGGTGCCGCCGCTGGTGCAGTGTCGCTTCCACAAAGAATCCGGACTCGTCGTCCATTGTCTTTAAAAGGGCGACCTGGCGGATCAAAGGGCTTTACTGCTGAGGACACACGTCCCTCCCTCGTTTCATCTCCTTCTCCCTCCTTTGTTTGGTGTCTCCTTCTCTCTTCCGGTGCCTCTCTCCGTGCTCAGTTTCCTCTTACGATGGACTGCAGAAGGACGCTGCGAGCCACCGAAGCCAATTCAACGCTGCGTGAGTGTCACGTGAGCATCGGGAGGAACCTATAGTCACGTGATAGAAGTTGGCAGCGCTTGAATGGCTGGGATGGCTCACAGCCTTGGCTGCGGTCCATCTTGAGCTGAAACGCAATATACTTTTCATTCTCTGGCTTCTCCAACTCGACTCTTGTGTGGTAACGCAATATTTATATTTAAAAAAAAAAAGGGGGGGGGGGCGGTGCAGGGGAAGAGTTTGAAAAAAATTGATAAGGAGGAAGCGTTGGGCCCGGGGGGAAAAAGGGGGGGGGGGGGGTTGTAAAATGGAGGTACTTGGCCGCTTTTGTTTCGGGGACCGTCCTCGGTTGCGGTGTGATTGTGATCTTTTATTATCGCGAATGGGGTGCCGCCGGAAATGATTAAATTAAGAAAAAAAAAAAAAAAACCTGGAGAAAAACATCAGCAGATGGCGATGAGGGGAATGGAGGTAGGAAAGGGTGCGGATGAAAACGAGAAAGGTTGTGTAAGAAGCGACGAGCGCGGTAGCTATTGGCAGGTGCAAATTCACAATGGACACTTTTGGAAATATCTCCCACCGTCTGATTGACGCATTATGATGGTCCGAGTTGCGGCAGGTGTAAGTTTGTCCCAAGAATAGAAAGCGAAGTTGATGTTAGTTGAACATCTTACGACTTCAGAACCCCGAAAAAGTCGGAATGAAAGCGGAACAGCTAGAGCACGTGCCCAGCAGTGTAATGTGGGATAGTCAAGAGGTCTCCTGGGATTTTCCGGAAAGGTTTGTTTGAGCAGTGAGTAACTCAAATGTCACTCAACAGAGGTTAAAATATTACAGTTCGTCACTCGTCACTCGTTCAGACGTAATAGCCTTTTGGCCAAATTATCCAACCCCCCCCCCAAAAAAAAAAAAAAAGAGAATGCCGGGAACGTATAGGCACGCGTCTCATCAGTATAAAAGATTCCAAGTAAATATTCGAAATAAGCGTTGACGATTGCGCGTGCAAAGTGTCATTTATTTTAGGAGGTGCGATCAAAAAGTTTCGGGTCTAATTTTGTACCGAAAAAGATGAGGGCAGCACATTGATGCGTGCGCTCCAGTCGAAGGCAGGGGCCTTCGTGTATCACTATGCTAAAGGGCGTCGTTCCGTGAACGTAGAGATCTGGGATACACGATTTTTTCTCACCTGCAGGTGCACGAGCCCAGGGGTGATTTTAGCATAAACTGCAAACCAGGGCGAGAGCGAACATCGGTTCTGCGTCAAACGCGACAAATTTGGAAGATAAACCTTTAAAGTGGATCAGCATGGCTTGTGGCTAACAAGCAGTGAGCCGTGCGAGGTGTTTTCAGTGGCGCTCGCACCTCAAGAAGGGCAGAACATCACTCGGAACGACGAACAGAGGTAGAGCGACCTTCCCCGACCGCTCTTCGTCTTCTAGTGATGTTCTGCCATTTTTGAAGCGCGAGCGCCACTGAAAACAGCTCGCACGGCTCACTGCTTGTTGGCCCATAAGCCGGCCGAATCACGAGCTGTGATCTGGGCTACCTATTATCAGTTGCGAGCGTCAAGCTTAATAATGTGTGCAAGAAGGAAAAAAACAATCGTACAGCGGAGCTGCAGGCTTTAAGTTAAACGCGTTTTTAAACGAACGGCGTCAAAGATTAGTAAGATTTTATTTCCGTCGATGAGAGACTCATTACATGGTTCGCGCACCAAATACGTCCGAGTTGAGCGCTTGACCAATCGCGTAAAGCATTGGAAAGCCAACCTCAGTGCCGCTCTTCGTCGCCCATGTCGCCAATAACGGCCTGTGTCTCTAGGCTTCTGTGGAAGAAGAAGAGGTAGCGCATTTCTTTCCGGCGTTTTGTCGTGGAAGCTTGGAAGAGTGCTCTCCGAGTGCGGTATTTGGTCCCACGCTGGAAAGCACGGAGGGAGGGGGAGAAAGAACGCGAAGTAGAACTTCGTCCTCGTTGATACAGTCTGACAGAGTGTCAAAGTTTCGGAAACGAGTCCGCATCTCGGAATGCGTCGGGGAGGTCCATAAGGGGAGCACGGTTTCGGACTGGGGCTGACTTATATGAGCCAGCTAAGAGCGAAATGTGGTAGCGGCCAGATGGCGGGTCGCGGTGGCACGAGGAGTAATGGGGCTTCTCCGCAGTGCGGCCCGTGCGTTGCGGTGAAAGTACATTTGGCGGAGCTCGCCGCCGCATATCGCTTACGTCGGTCGGGGTCGTTTGGCTGCTTGTTTGACGACGACGTCTGCTTCGGTGTGTGTGTGTGTGTGTGTGTGTGCGTGTGCGTGTGTGTGTGTGTGTGTGTGTGTGAGAGAGAGAGAGAGAGAGAGAGAGAGAGAGAGAGAGAGGGGGGGGGGTAGACGTGGTGAATGACTACGCATGCCCACTTGCGAAGTTTTTGTGCATGGAGTTTGTGTGCACGTTGATAGCTTAGTACGTTAATCTATCGGAGGCTGCCCGTGCAGCATGCCGGGCAGGTTAAAAACGATATTCCCCCAGTCGTGAGCTCGCTACTTTGCCAGCGCTGCTCAACACGTACCAGACGCGCGAAACGCTGTCGATAACGCTTACCGGAGGACACTGCAGCGGCGTGTGCGATGATTCGAGCGTGACAACTTTGTATTTGAATCGAAGAGCGAATTCCCATCTTTCCGTGTTTGGGGTGGCTGCTCTCTCCCGTGCAGTACATTCTGGCGTCGCGTACATCTGCGTTTTCGCTAGTTCAGTCTAGAATTGACGATAGACCCTCGAAAAGCCGTCTCTCGCGCGTTACATGAATCGAGAGTTCAACAACCGCGGCAACGCGCGTGGACTGAATATGGTACTATAATTTTTTAGCGCGTCGTTTGTTGTGTGTCTGAGCGTGCACGATGCCTCTCGGAACAACAGCGAATAAACTCCATGCGTGTCCGTGTACAGCAGCCTATCCATTATGTACAGGTCCCCTCAAAGTAAAACGGAGCGCCGGAGCGGCGACCGAACTGCATCACCGCGCTATCTAGCAGCGCCGGCTGCAACTCATGGGCTACATCTGCACATGCGCACGTGTCTTCAGCGGGGGGCCTCCGTTTTATTTTTCCAACCCATACGTTATCGGTGGCTCGAGCGGCGCAATGCTCTTCCTAAAAACGCCGCCTGAGAGACTCGCCCCTCTCTCTTAATTGCGCTCAGCGTTATCTCCCCGTGCGAGCCGAACACCTAGCGGTGTTTATCGGAACAGCGTTTGGCAGCTCGAGACGCCGATAATGCGAGGATCAAACAAGAAAGACGGAGGACACCGTGAACGCACGCGCGCATGCGCAGACGCCCCCTATCAGTTCCAGCCGGCCCTACTAGATAGCGCGGCGATGCAGTTCGGTCGCCGCTCCGGCGCTCCGTTTTACTTTGAGGGGACCTGTACAGTCGGGAGCAAAAGTTTGCGGGGCACGGGAGCGCGTGCCGAAATGCATCGCCGCGCCGTCCGACGGCGCGCGGTCGCATTAGAGAGCCGCGTTTTGCGCATGTGCGCCTTTCGGGCTCGCTATCATGTCTCTCTCGCTCATTTCTTGCCGACGTACTCCTGATAACAGAAATCGGCGCCAGGGGCGCAAGTTAGCGCTTCGCTGGCTGTCATGCTGCGCGTCTGTTTCAGCCGCCTCAGCCGCCGCTTGGGTAATTTTAGGTGCTCCGTCACTCAGCGCGGCTGCTGAGCCAGCAGAAGAGGACGCGAGGCATGACAGTCAGCGAAACGGCAACTTGCGCCCTTGGCGCCGACTCCGGTTATCAGGAGTGAGTCGGACAGAAACGAGCGAAAGAGACATGACTGCCAGCACGAAGGACGCGCATGCGCAAAGCGCGGCTTTTTAATGCGGCGGCGCGCCGTTGCACGGCGCAGCGATGCATTTCGGCACGCGCTCCCGTGCCCCGCAAACTTTTGCTCCCGACTGTACTTCACCTTGTCGGTAAGCCTCAGAATAGTCGGGCAGTGCTCAGCAATATTTCCTTCCCGAGATAAAAAAAAAAAAAAAAAAATAAAGAAAACGACACGGAGCATCAAGAAACGACAGAAAGAGAGGGAGAGAGAGAGAGAAACAAAAAGGTATGGAGTAAGGACGACTTCATGCAGCCCAATGTACCCATCGCAGATGGAAGCGCAGTAAACCTCTAAAAATATATATGCAACGCAACGCCAATAAATGTGTAAAAAAAGAAGTAAACTGGAGTTTTGGAACGCGCTCGTGCGCCCACAAACCCTTTCTTTTCTTCTTTTTTTTTTTTTTTTTTTTTGACGGAGAGCTTATTGTTTGTAAAAAGAACAACTTTACTCCCTAGTTTCGGTCCCTGTTTGTCGTTATTGCGAAGGCAAAGGGTGCGGCTAACAGAAGACTGCGGAGGTATACTCCGTTTCCACTTGCCATGGACCGCACTGGACGCTACGCGCCATCGGAGCCAATCCGATGCCGCGTAGCTGTCACGTGACCGTCGGGTGGACCGCAGTGAAGCGCGGGATGCTATACTTCGTTTCTTTCTAATTGGCAAATGACCAAGACTTTACTGTCTCAGTGGGCCAAACAGCGTGTCGTAGCGAGAAAGGCGACGACGTATCGTCGGAGTGCTCCCCTCCCGCGGAGAGCTTCTTCCATTCTTGGTCCCATTGCCCTGACTGACTGAAACGGGCCGTAGCCCTCGCTCTTTAACCGAGTTAGGCTGAAGCGAAGCATAGTCACGCGATTGGTGCCGAGCGCTGGATTGGCCCGGATTGGCTGTGTAGCGTTCGCTGCAATCCATCGCTAGGTGACACGCGGTGTAGGACGGGGGAAGGGAAAGGGGGAGAAGGCCGAGGGATCCACGAATTTCGCACTGACTGCGTTTCTATTCCGGGGGTTTCGATTCTCCCCGTCGGTCTGATCGCCGGGGATTTTTGCATTTCCCCCTGCAGTCGAAATTGTTTCTCTCGGTCTCGTCGGGTGAGTTCCGGTTTTCTAAGAGGGCCCCGGAACGGGGAGTGTCTTTTATTGGTTGTGTATTCGCGACTTCCTGAAAACCTAATATTCCTTTTCTTCTCGCTTTCTTTTTTTTTTAGGAAAGAGGGGGGGGGGGGGGGGGTATTTAATATTTTCCTTTGCGCGTGCAATAGAAAAAGATAAAGTAAGGCGCAAAAGAAGAAGAAAAACGTTTTGTCTGTCGCGCGATTGATTCGTCTCCTTGATAAAAGAAAGTGCGCGCGAGACATTTTCGCGAGTATATATGCGCAGGCACGTTGAGTTGACAGAAGCCGCGCGTGCCCCTTATGAAGCCGTATCGGATCATTTTATGTCCTTTTAAAGCAAGAAAAACAAAAAAAAAGTCCTTCTCCGTTGGGGAAAAAAAAAAAAAGAACAAACTTCTACGAGTCATCATTTCAGAATAAAATTGCCCGTCGTTCGATAGAGATATATATACATTTTAAGACTGGTTTCGTAAACTTCAAAGCTGGCGACATTTCTGTTTTCTTTTTGTGTAGCTACGTGTTTTGTTCGATAAAATGAAGTATGCATCTGTCTGTATGTTCGATGCTTGCGTGTGTGTGTGTGTACGTGTGTGTTTGTGCACGTCCGTGTTCGTGTATGAGCGTACGTGTTTGTGTTTCGTTGAGGCTGATACTGTTTGCCTAGAGCGTTGAAGGGAAAAGGGAAAGATGGCGATAGTGAAGGGGGTAGGGGTGGGGAAAAGAGACGATCGAAGCCAAATTTAATTTAGAGCACGGCGGGGATGCCGCTTTGACAGCGCTGAACGCCCATTTGTCTGCGATGACGGAGCGTGGCATAAATTGCGCGTAAATTTGGAAGTTTCTCGTTCTCTTCTATGTACACATGGGACTGAAGAAGTTTTTAAGTGTATACCATCGTTACGACCAGCCACGTCGTCACGGTTGCCACGTCCTTAATGGAGCTGGAACGACTTATACTCTTTACATATTCCTCGACGCGTTCCGAATAACTTTCTTAAAAAATGAGCGAGTCGTATGACTTTGTATCGCGCGATTGTTTTCGAGGGCTGTAGTCACGTGGTTCCGGGATGGAATCTTCGAAACTAAACCGAAGTACCTCTTCTCTTCTTCCTTAGAAGTTAATGGCGTACGTAAAAAAGACCAACCAAGTTTCATGGTGGGATTGTGGGAGTGGAATGGAGATCACGTATGATCAAAATGAGGTGTATGAACGATCGAATGGCTTAAAAAGCGCCGTCACGTGCTTTTTAGAGAAACTCCGTCGTCACCGCTCGTAGCTCACAAAAAAAGCTTAAAAGGGTGAACTATTAAAGATTGAACGAGTTTGTTGGTAACGTGCATCACACATTAAAAAGAGCGCGTAAGAAATTGAACCATTCATTTTTAATTTCAATGTGTTGTGGATTAGACTTTACTTCCACTTATAACTGACAGAAATTTACAATTATGCGAAAAAAAGAGAAAAGAAACTCGTACATTTGGAATTTTTATTCAGTCCTTGGCTCGGAGAAATAACATTCCTTTCCCTTTCCCATCCCCGGCCTCTCTCTCCCCCCCCCCCCCCTTCTCCTTTTTCCCCGCTTCGATTTGTACGGGCGAGTGTTTATGTTTCATGCGTACCTTTCAGCACACTGATATCGCACCGCGCTCGTTTACGCTGACTCTCCGTTCGCGCACTCGCTTTTACCTCTGTTCAATATCAGCTGCTACTCAAAAAGGCAAATCTAAAAAAAAAAAAAAATAATAATAATACTAAAACGCTACGGCACTTAACAAGTGCCGTGTCACAGAGAGGGCCTCTTGGAATCTGCGCACGCATTATGGAGCGAAGTAATAACTCATTTTCTCGGCAGGCAGGCCGAAGAGCTTAGAAAAGGGCGGCGGGGGTGGAGCTCTCCTCTCTCTTTCTCTTTCACGAACAGGTGTGCCCGAGTGATAAATTTCCCCTCATACGGGAAACTCGGGGAAAGCAGAAAACTGCCTTGTGTCGGTAATTCTTGCCTTTACTGTCGATTTTGTTACCGTTATTTCTATTATTTTGCCCCGGGGTGCGCTTGGCTTGTAACGACGCTCCAAAGGTGCACGAGAAAGACGCTGCTTCCCGTTTTATTGCTTCTCATATAGCATTGGGTTCGGCCTTTTTTTTTTTTTTTTAACGAGATGTTCGATATTGTCTGGCTTATTAGGAAGGTATGTTCCTTGTGGTAAACGAATGTTTTCTCGGAGTCCAATAAAACAGCTGTTCGTAAATGCGTTTTTTTTTTTTTGTGTGTGTGTTGTCGTTTTATTCGCATTCGATCCCTTCCCGTGATGTCGAGATCTGTGCGTGGTGTCTGTCATGGTGGGCTCTTGACGACGTCGTGTTTTGCATGTTGCGTACTGCCGCGAACGGAGAGCGGGGCGTGGAGCTAAAAGAAAGGACCAGGTGGTTTTGTGCTCTGTCACTAGGCTACTACAAAGAACGTACCATATTATATCTTTTTTTCTTTTTTTTTTTTTGCTGCAGATGTCGTTTATTTAGAGGCCGGCAGATATGTCCACCTTCTCGTCGTATTCTGCCTGGAGTCCAATTTATTTACGCCACCGATGCGGCAACCTTTTCATGCCCTGCCGGGACCACTTAGTCAAACGCACGCCATAACAGCTGCTTTCAGCTCACCGATAGACCCTTTTCAAAAGTCGGCGCCATCGTCGGTCGGCCATTGCTTGATCACGTACTCTGAGCATGTAATTGGGCACGAGGGTTGCTTCAACTTTCGGCGAGGTTTCGGGTACATTCAAGCGCCTAGTGTCCAAGAAATGATGACCACCAGGTGTCGCTCGATGGACTTTTGAAAACGGTCTATTACCGCAAAATAACGTCCTCGGAATTTTCTTTTTTTTTTATAACCCCGGACAGGTGGTAATTTCTGGGGTTCAGGTCGGGCCCAACACGTGCACGGCCAAACGCCCGATGGGTCGGACGATGCGTCGGAAAGATGGTCGAGGTCGACCAGGCACTGGCGAATCACGTGCTCGCGTTAAGGCAAGTGATGCTGTGATTGGCCGTCGCCTGCTTGGAGTCGGTAATTATTCCCACGTTTGTTCTTGAGCGTGTACAGCCCGACCTGAACCCTCCGTGATGGTTATCTGTTCTCCCGCTGCCAATAAGCAAAACAAAACAATCTCCAAAACGTAAAACAATAAAATAAAAGTAATAAATAAATGAAATAGCAGACGAGATTTGTTAGACATGGTAACCCTGGAGTGAGGGGAAAAAACATGAATGAAGTTTAAAGCTCTCTGTAATGCCGAATTATTTATTTATTCATTTATTCAAAATACCCCTAAAAGCCCTCTGTATCAGGGTATCACATAAAGGGGGGGGGGGGGGGGTGTACTTAGGGCGCAGCTCTTGAGGAGAGGAGGAGGGGAGGGTACAGAAGGGAGGGTAATCCCCTCCTCCTCTTCTTCTCCCCTCCCATTTAGCGGTAAGATTTTGCTAAATTTAGCGGGGAAATTTATCCGCTAAATTTAGCGGAAAAACTTTCCCTCCAAGTTTTGAATGTTTTTTTACTAAATTTAGGGGGGAAATGTTTCCGCCAAATGTAGTGGGGAAATGTTCCCGCTAAATTTAGGCGTCGTGTGACGTCACGAGGGTGACGCCATTATGGGAACGTCCCATAATACAACGCGTGGCTACGCCGCTCAAGCCGGAGACGGGGGCCTAAGAGCTGCGCTCTAAAAAGGACGGACAGACACGAAACTGTAATCTGTGTTCTGTCCCATGTTTAATTCTTTCTTTATTTTATTTTTTTGCATTGCACCATTTTGAAGACACACGTATACTCAAAAGGACATCCTAACGGCGCGTTCACATGGCCCCCGGCAACGCGGGGCCTAATGCAGTCGGAAGAACGTGCATTTCCGTCGGCAAACTTGGAAGGCCGGGTTGTCGGACAGCGAAACGCGTCTCCGCTCCTCCGACTCCTCGCATGGACGCGTGACAAGCTCAATAATGCAGTTTGCCCCTTGGGATGGACTGCGGAGGAGGCCACGAGCCATTGAAGCCGATCCACCGCCGTGCGAGTGTCACCTGACCTTGGAGAGGGGCCAAGCGACGCCCGCGGTGCCTGGTCATGTGACATGTTGTAATAACTTTCACTGCCGGGTGATAGTTACCAAAATTGCAGAGGGCAACCAAATCGCCTTAGAAGGGCAAGGAGTGGACTCGTACTTTTGGGGTTTTAGTTTCTATAGGGTAGGTGGGGGGCGCAAGCTACTGCCCGTTAAAAAGGATACAGCCGTTAGCATCCATCCATCCATCCGAGTGTCCACTGCAGTCCACTCTAAGGGGAAACGGCCATCATCTCTTCCTTTTAGGGGCGAAGCTCCTTAGGGGCTGGCCATGTCCGTCCGCCGTCCGTTGTCCGCCGTAGGCCGGCGTCGGGTGCTCGTGCTTCCGCTCGTGAGATCACGTGCTCACGAGCACGTGAGCACATGCTCACGTGCTCGTGTAGGGCAAAAAAAAAATTGGAAAAAAAAAGATAAAAAAATTATGAAAAAAGAAAAAGAAGAAAAAAAAGAAAAAGAAGAAAACCACACATTCTCCTACTGACATGAATGAAAAGGCTCAAAGAAAAAGAAGAAAAAAAAAGAGTAGGGGGTTCTGAGATGCCATCCCATCTGTCTGCTTAAAAAAAGAAAAAGAAACAAAACCACTCATTCTCCTACTGACATGAATGAAAAGGCTCGGCATGCTGCGGCTCGGCGTCTACGCAGACAAGCACCACCAGAGCTTCGCCCCAAGCAACATCGTTCACCACGTGGAGATGCGGTCAATTTTTTTCCATTTGTCTCAATATTAGGAAAGGAGGGAAAAAGGAAAGTAGAAGAAAAAGAATGCCGGCGAGTTTTCTTTTTTTTTTTTTTTTCATCGAATCTTGAATTTTAGGCACAATTCGGTCAGGATTCGACTTTTAAACAACCCGACTTCTACGCAAAAGTTTCAAATTCTGGAGAAAAAAGAAATACGCTAATGTACTCAATTTTAATTTGAGAAAGGGATCGTTAATTTTTAGCCAATATGCGAGCAAACATGAGATTTCAAGGAGTTCATTAGTTTGTTCCCCTTCTCAGCCAGGTGGCGCCATCTTGTTCTCAATTATGCGCGTGTGCGTAACAAGCCAAACTTTTGCCCAAATTTACGTTCAAAGCTAAAAAAAAAAAAAAAAAAGGTTGATTTTGATTTGATTCGGAATCTCGACAGATTTCCCCAACATATCCCTACCCTCGTCGAGCGGAGCTGGACTGCTAGGAGGAACGTAAAAGGGTGATTGTAAAGGATGGCTCACACATACTTACTTTTTCAGTCTGAAGTTCGTTTAGCCTCGCACCCAGCCACGTCGTCCCCATATCCGGTATGCGTTCCGAAAACAAAAAAAAAAAAAGCAAGAGATTACAACCCCGAACAAGTAAAAAAAAGTATAGAAGGGTCATAACAAGAACGACTGACGGTTGCAATTAAAATGTTAACACATTCTACTGTCGAGGGGAGAAGAAAGCGACGTTTTCACGCATACCGGAAGTGCCAGAATTGAAGATGGCGGCGCCCACGTAGAAAAGGTGTATATATTGTAGCCGCTCGCGACGAGAGAACGCTAGAGAACCTATATATAGATTGAATAGAGGGTCCACCGAAACCGCGGGGATCTTGCGCCGCAAGTGCGCCTGCGCTGCGTTTTCGCGTGGCGAGGGTGAAGGCAGAGACGCTCGCCGATCACGAACGCTTTCGGTGTCTCCTCGCACCTAGTATTGCAAATAAGGCTCATACGTGCGTACGTGAGCGCGATCGAGCAGTTAGCATCTCTCCGTAATATATACGCCTTTTTCGTTTGCTCTCGTTATGCCGCCGCGTCTTCGACTTCTGTGCTTAGGGTCCTACGCTGCCCATGCATGCATCAAAAGTGGTCCCGAAGTGGAAATGAATGACGTCACACAAGCCGAAGCGTCATGCTGTTAGATGTCGCGATCCTGGCGGTTGGTCGTAGAATTGGTAACGAGAAGCTGTAAGTATAGCACGAGCGAACGCGAGTGTCGCTGTCGTCGCGGCGTCCCGACTTCTGGCTGCTGAAACTTCCGTGGACTGCAACACTGCAGAGCGACTTGCAGCAGAACAGGCGTTTGCCACGTACACCACAACTGTTGGGACGCCGCCAGGATCGCGACTGGCGAAAACGCCAGTCGCTTCTATCAGGCGGAATTCGAGGGACCACTTTCTTTTTTTTTTTTTTTTTTTTTTGACGCGATAAACATACAAGTCGGCTCGAGCCCAGCAAACCTCGTAGACATACTCGGTATGGGTGACGAAACAATCATAAAACATTTCAACCTCCAAATAGTTAAAGAGAGAGAAAGAGAGAAAGAGGTGGGATAAAACGAGAATGGGTGACGGTTAGGCTTATATGCTGAATGTCTTCTATCGGCGTGGCGACGGCAAAACATTTTCGCTCACACTGGACTTGACGACATTCAAGATGTCGTCGCCCTCGTGGAAAAGGTGTATAGAAGACACACTGGCACGCTGGCGCCGTCTATCGGGTAGCGCTGGAAACACTTCCGATCCGAACGTGCGTAACCACTCCAGACTGAATGTTTCGCGGTATTTGGGAGATCAAATTCACGCTCTACGTAGGAGGTACGGTTGCACCTGACATTCTGAGAATTTCCTCAAGCGCGTGACGAAAGAATGAGGCGTAAAATACGCGCACATCTGAAGTGCTCCGGAGCTATCCGATAGATTGCTCCAGCGTGTTTCTCTCGTCGTGGTGTTGCAATGCAGTCGATCACACTCGAACGGGAAAATGAGACGCGTAATGGTGGGGAGAAGAGAGCTACGCAGCTGAGGACCGGGGAGTATCTCGAGGGAGCAGAAATAGTGTATGGGGGAGTATGGGGGAGCACTCCCGCAGGAGGGACTGGTCGCGCTCCCTCGCTGGGGTGCTGTCCGTCCCCATCGTCGTCGTCTTTCTCGTGTATCTGCCCGCGTGGTCGTTGTGCGTCCGACTAGTTGCCCCCCCCCCCCCCCCCCCCCCCCCCCCCCCTTCTGCGCGGTGTCGGCTCGTTCGTGCTGTCGCTCTCAGTTAACCTCGTACGTCTGTCGAGGGTCGGTTCTTACGACGGACGAGGAAATCTATACCCGGTCCTTGATTGTCACTGACGGATCTCTCGTTTCCACCGAGGGTCTCTTCGAACGTCTTCGTCTTGCGTTATATGCGTGTTACGGTTGCCGTTTTTGGATTTTTCGCGCCGAACGGTGTACGGGCGTTTATTTACTCGTTTATTTTAAGTTCTCGGGACCCGGAGGTATTACGAAGGGGAGGAACGAAAATACGGTTTGTAAATGCCTCTTTTTTTTTTTTTTTTAGAGTTTTGTCGATGCGTTTTAGACAACGGTGCGACTTACATACAATTCTTTTTATTTTGTATACTTTTCTTTTTATAAGCATGGGCCTTGATTGGGGAAATTTGCCACGGGGCTATATTCCTCGTTCGACTCTTTGACAAGAATGTTGAAACTTTCTCTCGCGTGCGCATGTATTGCGATCATAGTAATACACGCATGCGGGCTTTTACTTGCAGTTTCGCCGTGCCAACCGTACAAATATATATAGGCCTACGACGGGAATAAGTTCAGCTATTGTTGCTTAAACGTATCGGGTGGGACCAACTGAACAGAAAAATGAAACAGAATGGGGAAAAGGACGAACTGTCGTTGTATTGGGAGAAAACGCCTTCTCCGTGGGATTTTTGTTGAGTTTTGTCATTTTCAGGTGACTCGAAAAGACGGTGTAAGTGGGACATTTGGCTCGCAGAAAATCGGCTGAGTATAGTAACCGAACTTGGTGCCACTTCTAAGACCGAAGAATCTTTGATACTTGCTGAGCGTGTCATTGCGATGGTTTGACTGCACCGAAAATTCTATAGATGCGATGTATAGATAAGTAAGACTTATACACAAACTTTTTATATTTCTTATGTGTTCTTTTCTGAAATAAGCTGTTGGGTTATAGAAAGGTGCGACTCCTGGACCGGCAAATATGCTACGCTTCAAATGAACGACCCTCTAGCTGTCTTGTTCCTTCAAAGGATCGCTGCCAGAGTTGGCTACATCCGAATTAGCAGGAAACGCTTTTCCGTCCCCCAGAAAGGTTAGGACAGGCCGCGACAAAGAAAAACGCTCTATCCCGAGCGTCCTGACAGCGTGCATTCCCTTACAAAGAATTACTGGTAAATCTGAGGGATAACAAGTAATATCGTTACTTCTAACGGATGACGTAAAAGTCTGCCTCAGCGTTTCTTGAACGTGCCGACCGCTCTGTTTGCCCTCGCTATACCGGTTGCCGTGTCTCGTTACTCTTGTTCGCTGTTGTTTCGCTGCGCAAAGTGGCATATCTATAGCGACATTTTCAAATATATATATATATATATATATATATATATATATATATATATATATATATATATATATATATATATATATATACATTTTTTTTCATATTTTATGTCTACATAATCAATTTAAACACCCTGGCTGTTACTGCGGCGGAAACAAAGCACCGCTATGAGCCTTTGGCCTCGACATCTACAAACATGTTTTCACTTTAATTCGAATCGCCCTGAGAAGGTCACCTCTTTCGCGGCAAGCCTTTGAGGGCACCGAACTCCACAATAATAGTTTTTTTTTTATAGTTTTAAACGTTTCGAAACGTAAAAAAAAAATAAAAAAAAAAACGTTTTAAAACGCGTTGTCCTCACTCAACGCAGCCTCTGCTGCGTTGCGTGAGGACAGCGCAGCAGAGCTTGGTTGCACTATTTCTCCACGGGGCGCGGGGCCGTCGGGGCCGAAAAGCGCTCCGATAGCAAACCGAAACTTAAAAACCCGTCGAAGTTGAGCGCTGTTTCAGAAAGCCGTAAAATGCTGCGCATGCCTTCTATCATTCAGCAATTTATTGATTTAGTGTTTTTCGACGATGCTCAACAATTTTCTAATTACAACCATTCCTTTAAACACAATATGAAATAGTTAATTATGCAAAAATAATTAACAACTCAATTATCCCCAACTTTAATAAATTTTCTAAATGGGCCCCTGACCCAGGACCAAAACGACACAAGCCTTTTTTTGATGCGACGCGTAGTTTCCCAATATCGAATTTGTCCACTTTTCGTGACACACCCTGTATATTGCAATGCGCGCGCAAAAAAAAAAAAAAAAAAAAAAAGAAATTGCCCGCGAACGGTTGTTTTGGAGATCAGCGCTTTCTCTCCTCTAGTTTTAAGATGACCTTTATGCCGAATAATGTTTTAATGATTCGCATGTTTCATTTCTGTAAAATCATTAATGACGTTTATGAAAGACAGACGAAAAGAAAGAAGTTACAACTAATGCGAACGCACAACGCCGCCTTTCTTATTTTTTTTTCTCTTGTCATTAAAAAAAACAAAAACAAATTTGAAGTGGTAGGAATATAGGTGCTCCGGGCCTCCTCTTGCTTCTTCTGGTTGCTTCTCACTAAGATTACTTTCGACGGCAAAAACAACTGTACGTGACCGGGAAATCAGAACTTCAAATTCGTTTCTTTATCTAAATATATCTCCGTCGCGGTTACGCAGTTTTCAATATTTAAATTTTGCGCGAGCGACGTTATAGAGATAATTTACGGTCCCTCGAGACAATAGACAAATCTAGGGCTTATTCACTGGCGGCACTGCTAGCGCTGAGCGCGTGCTGATGGCGAACTTGCACCTTTCTTTTGCGACGTGCATTTTACACCATCGAGATTGCCGGTCTTTGCGGCTTTATAACGTGAGCTCGTTCCGAGCATGCGCCCTAAAACATCACCCTCAAGTATGTCGTCCAGTTAAACACCCTATAGGGAAAACTCGCTGGACGCCATATTCGAGGGCGACGTTAAGAACGCATGCACGGAGCGATCTCTCATGAATAGGCTGCTAAGACCGGTAGTCTTGATTGCGCGGAATACACGTTGCAGAAGAACGGTGGAAGTTCGTCGTCAGCGTGCGCTCAGCAGTTCTGCACACAACTCTGATCCTTTTAAACTCAATGGAACTTGGCCATTCACTGACGTGCCAGTGAAACATCTCACGTCATCGAAATGTCTCATTTTCGGGGGGGGGGGGGGGGTTAAGCGCGTTAGCTTCATACGGGTGCCCTGTACGGACCTTACTTGCTCGTATGTGCTGACATTTCCCTCGCCGCGTGCGCTGCGTATGAACGCGGGCTGCATTCTAGCTTTTAGGGAAGGACCTGCGTATTACTGCTTACCCACCTTCATTGCAAACGACGCAATGTCCGAGTCGGGCGATTTTTGTTTATCAATCGGTGAAACGTGTATAATCGTTTCTTTATTTTCAAAGGGAACAAAGCGCAATCTACGTTAACTTATACTCGCAACTCATGAATATAAATAATTGTATGTCATCTGTTTTTTTTTCTTTTTTAATGAGGTGTAACTTGGAATAAGGCTCCCAGAAAGCGTGTCGCGGCACACGCTCGCTCGTGTCAGGTCGGAATGACCGCGGGCTTAAACGTCGTGAGCACGGAAACTGGAACGGTCGCGTGAGGTTCGCATGACGTGAACGCGTGTCCACCCGCACGGCCGGACCAGATTGGAGGGGCCCAGAGACAACAAGGAAAGTAGGGCGTGGCGACTGCCTCGATGCTAATGAGATGCCCCGTGACGTGCGCGCTTGGGCCCTAGGGTCGTTAACGAAGCTCCTTTCCTTTGTTTTTGCCTGTCCGTTGGAAGAATCCGGGCTCTAGCACGCTCTAGACGAAACGCTCTGCTTACCTGTACCTTCTTGAATTCGGGCAGATAATCCCCCCCCCCCCTCCCCCCTTTTGTTTATATGTTAAGATAAAAACGTGCTTAAAACGCGAATATTCGCGTTAGAAGGCTCTGACGGGATTTTCCTTCGCTTAAAGTACGTTGTGTCAAGCGCTTAGTATAGTACCCCAAGTTTTCGACGTGGTTCCTTTGAGTTCAAAACGTTTCTTAGCATAAATGTCCACATTTCTTCTTGTTTTACAGCGTTCGCTCTTGATGGGAACCGCCCACCGACCTTTTTTCCGCTCGTGTTGGTCTCACCGCACGACGTCAAGTGCCGTGTTGTACACGTTCCTCGAAAAAAGGAACGAGAGCTCGTTCCTCGTTCCTTCTGATTCTTGGAACGCGTTCCCGTTAAAGTTTCATTTGTGAAAAAGGAACTCGTTCCCGTTACGGTTTAAAAAATGGAACGTGTCGTTACAACTACGTTACTTTTGTATTTTGCTGATTACCATACTCAATTAAAGCAAACAAAGTTTTTTTGTTTTTTTTAATTTATTCCATCAAATGGCAATATACGAATTTGAATGCCGCGATGGAAGGACACTATAGTCCTTTGCAACCTAAGAACGAAGGGCGAGGGTAAGACGGGCCGGGGAGGAGGAAGCAGACGGAACGCTGGAAAAGAGAGAGGAATCTCCTTCTCTCGTTAGCGTTCCGTCTGCTTCCTCCTCCCAGGCCCGCCTTACCCTCGCCCTTCGTTCTTAGGTTGCAACGGACTATTGGATCCATAATCCGGACACTTGGCGAAAAATACGGCGAGAAATCGGGCGACTGTGATTGACCGGTGTCAAGGTCAACTGCTGCGTCGGCCAATTACGGCCGCCAGATTTCTCGCCGACTGTTTCGCCAAGTGTCCAGATCAGGGCCCCAGGAGAAAAAAAAAAAAACAAAAAAAAACAAAAAACAAGCAGAAGCAAGGTTTCATTTGTTGATATTTTCTCCTTTAGCAATCTCAGCTTTTAACCTCATGTTTGTTGTGGGCGATTCAGACGAGCCAAATGTACTGTTACGCCACATTGCATGAGCGTTTTACAACCTCACACGTTTCAATCTAACAAAGTCCCTTGTTCGAACTTAACAACAGTTGCTTCTCCATGTTGCTATCCGCAAGACGAGCAAGTGAAGAAGAGGGTAGAGCTTTTGGAAGGCCACTCTTGAAAACTACAAGTCCTTCTTCGTTTTGTTGTAACTGTAGGTATATTTGTGTAGATTCAGTAATGGCTGTAGTCGGCCTTAGATTACTGGGTGTATGACGATTCGTGGAAGCAAAGGAAGTGGCTGACTTTGAAACGGTCTTCTTTCTGTGTCTTTTCCTTCGACTAAAAGTTTTGCTTTCTGTATCGCAGCCTTTGGCACTAAAAAAAGAATGAATGCCCACTAGCTCTCTTGCGCCAACTGTTCCCAAGCGAGGGTCACACAAAATGAACCCCAAGATAACTAACAAAAGTTTACGAGACCCTGCTCTTCGTAATGATATTGTTTTCATACTTTTTTTTTTAAATTTCCCTCTTAGAAATAAAATAAAAATGACTCCACTGGACGAAAGAAAGAAACGCCGTTCCTTTTCCGTTCCCGTAGAAACGTAACGAGTTCCCTTTCCAGTTCCACCGATGCAAAATGAAACGGCGGCGTTGCTTTGTTCTTCCTAAAAGGAACGTGTTCCTTGGAACGCCGTTCCGTACAACACTGGAACTCAAGTGTCACCCGGAAGTCACGGAGCCAGGTGACGTCGTGATGTTACGTGACGTCACAGTATCACGTGACATCGTGGTGTTGCGTGACGTCACAGTGGCGTCAGTGTCGCGTGATGTGGCGTCACAACTTTCCCCGCTAAATTTAGCGGGGGACCATCTCCGGTCAATTCCGACAGAAAGTATACTGCTCGTTAAAGAGTGCTACCAAGTCCCATGACAGCTTCATTTGTTTTGCGTCTGGTTTTTATTGGTATGGTCACCGGCAGCTTGGGAAACGCAGTGCGTTGACTGTCAACGGGCATTGCTATGTAGCAATACCATTCGCCGGTCTTACGAATGTCAAATCTGTCCTCTTCTCGACGCCGTCTTCTTTTCTTTTTTTGGACCGAAAGCACGTTTTTAGGACTCGGTTTCAGCGATTACGGCAGTCGAACACAAGCACGAAATTTTGTCTATGTATTCTGTCCACGTGAAATTGTGTCTGTGTGTGTGCACAGAGCTTCGTACCTAGCATTCCCTAGAAATAGGCATATGTTCATGGAGTTATACATGTGAGTTATACATTTTCCTAACATTGAGAAACCGCAAATGCCATATATATATATATATATATATATATATATATATATATATATAATATATATATATATATATATATATATATATATATTACTTCTCGTGCCTCCTACTGCTCATTCTTATTATAAATCAGTTCTAATTTTTTTTCTCTCCGTCGTTTTCTCTCTTGTTGAAGACGTTTTAATACCTTTTTGTATGTAGCAAGAGCCTTCCAGACGTCGTCAGGGATTGTACCTTTACCCTTGGGAGTCCTTCCTGTAAATCATAAACGAATTTTATTAAATTTGATTTTGGATTGATTTTGGTTTTAATATGTTCGGATGTTCCTCATCCCGATGACTGCTGCGCTCAACTCAAAATACGCTCAGCCCTTAAAAAAAAAAAAAAAAGTAAAACAAAAACATTGCCGTTTTTTTTTTTAATGTTTACAGTGTAGACAGCTTTACCCTCGCGTACCTACACGAAATGTGTAGACGCACTAGCTAATGACCCCGAAACGTAATCCGCTCTCACGAGAGAGAGACGTAAACGAAGGACACGTGCGCCACCGGCGCTCTTCGTTCGACAGGTCCGTGTTCTCTAACGAGCTCCAACCTCGGAGGTGGAGGAGCGGAGTTTGGGCATGCAACCTCGTCGTTCGCATTTATAATAAATGAATTGGCCCTCGTGCGTTCCCGAGCTTCGACGGGGGACGCGATTAAAACCCTCGTCGCTGTAAAATTGAAGACAGCCGACGCTTAGTTTATTTTGATTGATTTTTTTGCAACCTCCGTTCTCCGTTCCGCTTTATCGCGCTCTTCAGGCTGTGTGCTGCTTGCTGTTGCTCACGATGAAAGCATCACCGATGTTTGCGACAATGCGCCCCATATCTTTCCTTTTCCCTTCCTCTCTATCTTTCTTTGTTTCTCTAATTGTTTCCATCTTTTTATTGCTAATTTATTCTTTCTTGTTTTCTTCCTTTCTCCGCTTTTCTTAATTTTTTTTTGTTTCCCTTTCTTCTTATTTACTTTCTCTCCTTTTCTTTCTTTTCTTTCTTCCACTCACTTTTTTCCCCTTCGTGTTTTCATGGACTGTGCGCGCTTGTCTCGTGCTTGGGATGCTCCTAATTTAACGAAGATTTCCATCTAATGCGTTCGTTATTGTTTTCTCCCCGGTTCGTGGGTACGACGGTTTGCATCGATCGGGCACGTCCCTGTTTGTTTCCTTCCGGGAGACTGTTTTTTTTTTTTTTTCCATCGACAGCTCTGTCCTCTTCCTCTCTTTTGGCGCCGTCGAGAGAACCGACCACCCGGAATGATTGAATACGTATGGCAGATTCGTATGGAACAGGCCGTGTATATATAGTGCGGACGCGACGCGAGGAAGGAATTCTCTTCTAATACCTTGTTTCACCACCGACCGCAGCCGATCCGACGCAGCCCCAACCTAGCAGCGCCCAAAAAGGGTATCGTACCACGGCGGTCGTCGGTCGTCTTCCTGCGCTTCCTGTCACCGGCAAAAGCAATCAACGCGCTGAACAAAAAAAAAAAAAAAAAAAAAAAAAAAAAGAAAACGAAACAATCACGCCGAATTCATTGTACGTGATTGATTAAGCCGGTGATAGGAAACGCGCACAAAGACTACGAGCAGCGTGACGGTGCACTTTAGGTGCTCCTCGATATGCTCCAGGAAATAAAAACGTCGGAACATAATATATATATATATATATGGGTGATTTCATCTCAACTCAGGCACGGATTTAGGGTCGAATTTTTAATTTTGACGAAAAAAATATATGTTTTGGGGCAATTCCTATAATAAAAGAAGACGCAAACGGCAATGTCGTCAGATTTTTTGTTCTCAAGTTATGGACCGTTGAAGCGGTCAAGGTGGAAACTGACGTTTTTCCAGCTTATCGGAGGTGCCATATTTCACTCCATCCCTTTTCCATACTTTTTACGCTACATTAATATAACTTTTTGGGAACACTCTAGACATAGGCTTTTTCATGCTAATTAGGTGTCTAGGTCATAACATTTTTTATGATTTTTTGTTTATTTGTCAAACCGCCTCTCTGCGACGATATTTGACGAAGTTCAACAAGCTGTGCTGTGTGACTTAATTAACATATTTTTATGATCTTTATATCACCGTAAAGCTCCAATTAAGCTCTTTCTTTTGAGTATACTTTGAATATTTTGCGATAAGTATATATTGCGCTACATGTGCCTGAAAAACAAAAATTTCGAAAAACTAGCAAGATTGGAGTCGATTTTCTAAAAAAACCCCACTTTTTATTTCTTTTATTTTTTATTCACAGTTAGTTCATTTCGTAGTCTATCAGACACTACCAACAGAAATTGTAATATATTGTTTGTATGGCCGACTATTAAGACTCGAATCTCGTGCTTTGAGCGTTTTGAACGGGACTTCGCACAGGCGCTCTTCTGAGCAGAATTTTGGCATATGTATAGGTTTTCTATTCATCGTTAGCAGTTACCTCAATATCCAACCATAAACATTAATAAAATTTGGAGTAGTGTACTTAAAAAGATTTACTTCGAAGTCCGTATCCACAAGTGCGGGCACAGCGCTTACTTCTCCCAATACGGGGGAATGCAGATCGTTAGAAAATTCCTCTGGGGCCTTTTGCTTTCGGCTTTGAGTTTGAAATACCAAACTTGACATGTAATTGTCATATTTTCTAATGTAACACAGATATTCAGTGCATATACATATGTACGATTTAGTAACTGACGCTTAGGAAGTACGGTTTATTTTGTGCGCGTACGGACTCTTTCGTAAAATAACGAGCATTTCGTAGCGTGTAAGGCTGCTTCAAACGTGTTAGTCATGTGTTTAGGTTTCCTTTCTATTTTCAGTGATTCATGCCGGGTTACTTAGACTTTTTCCTCTTGACTTAAGTTTGTCCGGTAGTCTAGATGTTATGTATCTTCTCCGTCAATACATAGGGCCAAGCTCACACACCTTGCAAATCACGCCAGTGCCAAGTAAATAAATATTGTTTGGATGAATATTGTTGCTTCACTGGCTTTTACGCTCAGATATTGAGGTAAGTACTAACATTGAATAGAAAACCTTACATAGGTCAAAATTCTGTTCAGCTGAGCGTCTATGCGAAGTCCCGTTCAAAACTCCCACAGCACGAGATTCGAGTCCTAATAGCGGCCATACAAACAGTATATTAAAATTTCTGTTGGTAGGTCCTGGCAGACTACTATATTACCTATATGTAAATAAAAAATGAAACAAATCAAAGGTGTTTTTTTTTTTTAGAAAATCGACTTCAATCTTGCAAGTTTTTCTAAAGAAAGACTTGCAAGTTTGAAGTAGATTTTCTAAAAAACACCACCTTTTATTTCTTTTATCTTTAATTTACAGTTTGGTAACATAGTAATCTGTCAGGACCTACCAGCAGAAATTGTAATATATTGTTTGTATGGCCGCTATTAGGACTCGAATCTCGTGCTGTGAGAGTTTTAAACAGGACTTCGTATAGACGCTCAGCTGAGTAGAATTTCGACCTATGTAAGGTTTTCTATTTAATGTTAGTACTTACCTCAATATCTGAGCGTAAAAGCCAGTGAAGCAACAATATTCATCCAAACAATATTTATTTACTTGGCACTGGCGTGATTTGCAAGGTGTGTGAGCTTGGCCCTATGTATTGACGGAGAAGATACATAACATCTAGACTACCGGACAAACTTAAGTCAAGAGGAAAAAGTCTAAGTAACCCGGCATGAATCACTGAAAATAGAAAGGAAACCTAAACACATGACTAACACGTTTGAAGCAGCCTTACACGCTACGAAATGCTCGTTATTTTACGAAAGAGTCCGTACGCGCACAAAATAAACCGTACTTCCTAAGCGTCAGTTACTAAATCGTACATATGTATATGCACTGAATATCTGTGTTACATTAGAAAATATGACAATTACATGTCAAGTTTGGTATTTCAAACTCAAAGCCGAAAGCAAAAGGCCCCAGAGGAATTCTCTAACGATCTGCATTCCCCCGTATTGGGAGGAAGTAAGCGCTGTGCCCGCACTTGTGGATACGGACTTGGAAGTAATTTTTTTAAGTACACTACTCCAAATTTTATTAATGTTTATGGTTGGATATTGAAGTAACTGCTAACGATAAATAGAAAACCTTACATAGGCCACATTTCTGCTCGGCAGAGCGCCTGTGCGAAGTCCCGTTCAAAACGCTCAAAGCACGAGATTCGAGTCTTAATAGTCGGCCATACAAACAATATATTACAATTTCTGTTGGTAGTGTCTGATAGACTACGAAATCAACTAACTGTGAATAAGAAATAAAAGAAATAAAAAGTTGGGTTTTTTAGAAAATCGACTCCAAACTTGCTAGTTTTTCGAAATTTTCGTTTTTCAGGCACATGTAGCGCATTATATACTTATCGCAAAATATTGAAAGTATACTCAAAAGAAAGAGCTTAATTAGAGCTTCACGGTGATATAAAGATCATAAAAATATGTTAATTAGGTCACACAGCACAGCTTGCTGAACTTCGTCAAATATCGTCGCAGAGAGGCGGTTTGTCAAATAAACAAAAAATCATTAAAAATGTTATGACCTAGACACCTAATTAACATGAAAAAGCCTATGTCTAGAGTGTTCCCAAAACGTTATATTGATGTAGCGAAAAAAGTATGGAAGAGGGATGGAGCGAAATATGGCACCTCCGATAAGCTGGAAAAACGTCAGTTTCCACCTTGACCGCTTCAACGGTTCATAACTTGAGAACAAAAAATCCGACGTCATTGCCGTTTGCGTCTTCTTTTATTATAGGAATTGCCCCAAAACATATATTTTTTTCGTCAAAATTAAAAATTCAACCCTAAATCCGTGCCTGAGTTGAGATGAAATCACCCATATATGGTTGCACTATAATACAGTTACTTTCAGTTTCTTTGACAGTTTTGTTTATTTTGAGCTTGAGAATTCCTAAATCCTCGGTCACACTGCTTGTAAACATCATACGTCTGCATACCTTGTCTAAGCGTGTTTCTTGTTGACGGCCCTGCCACATTGGCCATACAAACACTGTCCGCAGAAATGTGTTCGAATCATACGTATTCACGATGCTAACACTCTTCCAAGAACCTGCTTCAAGCGTGTCCGCAGATTCTTGTCGTCCTCATGTCGGCAGCGCGCAGGGTCTCTTTTGTGTGATGTGTCAGCAGGGTAAGAGCGGCTCAAGATTTCATCACACACACACTAACTCCTCTCGAGGAGTGTGACTTACTTGAAGAGGAAGCCCGGCTGCTTCTCCTTCAGGTACTTCCAGAGCGGGTGGGCGTTGTCCCCGTTCACGTTGATCTTGCTGAACATGTCGAAGGTGACGTCGAACTGCTTCACGAACTCCTTGATCTCGGGTTCGGCCCAGGGTTCCTTCGAGCGCACACCATGGACATGGTTGCGTTCGCGTTAAACTTTTCCATGCACTCCAACCTCATTGCGACTCTCTCCAAGTTTCGATATACGGAGAGAAGACGAGGGAGAGGAGAAGAGGGAGAGTGCGCGGGGACGTCAGAGCGGCGAGGTCTGATTAGAGGGATTAGTGGGTACACGCAAAGGCTAGCCGCCTTCGTCTCTACCCACTCTGTCCCTCCACTCGGAGCGAAGAAGTGCGCCGTCTGCTCCTCGCGCAGTGTCTCGCGTTCGAACGCAGGACGCCGGCGTTCGAATGCGTTCGAACGCGTTCGAGCAGTGAGTGGAGATAAAGGCAGCTAGCCTCTTCGTCTACCCACTATCCACTCCAATCAGAGTTCGGCGCTTTGATCTGACGTCCCCGCGAGCTTTCATCTTCTCCTCTCCTTGAGTTTCCACCCGTATAATCGCTGACAAATCGAGAACGACAGGTCGTTTCTTTCAAACGCCCGGCTCCGAGCATGTGCTCGCTGCCTTCCGCCGTGCTTTGACTGGGCGTGCACGCGCCGTGAAGCATTGCCTGGAGGCGGCACGACTGAAGGACCTCCCGTCCGTTCTCGTCGTGTCACGTGACTATAGAGTAACAAACGGTGGGAGATAGTCCTTACCTGCTTGGCAAAGTCGTTGGTGGGGAAAGCCATGATGCGCAAGCCTTTGGATTCCGAGTACTTGTGGTAGAGCGCGCTCAGTTTCTTGTAGTGTTTCTGCGTCAGGAGGCACTTGCAGGCCACATTGACGATCAGCGTCACATGACCCCTGCGTCCAACATGTTGCAAACATTACACCTTTTTGCAATAATTTTTACCTTATCTACAATAATGTTCCCTTTCAGACCATTGAAATGCAGCAGTTTATTGGATTTCGTTTCTAAGAAAAGTAAAATGCAAAAGTATCGCTGGATTTGAAGGGACGAGTCATAAAGCGCAGACGCAGCCTTAGTGTCGGCAACAGGTCGTATGGTTCGACAGACGAAACCAAAAATAGTGGTGACGTCGTACCTGTACTTGTTGAAGTCAACTTTGTTGCCGTCGATGTCGAGGGCTGAGAACTCGTAGATCGACTTGGCGTTCTTCCAACCTTCATCGGAGTTGGCCTTGAAGAACCACATAAAACATAATTAATTATAATGTTTTTACTTTAACGCTGTGCTGTACGCATAAAACTAAGTTTAAAAATTATGGTGGGTATTATTACCAGGGTCAAACCTGCAACCAGAAGCAGCACCGCAAAATTCAAGGGCCACATGGTTTGGATGTCTGCACAAGAAATACTAAAAATTCTGAGTCACACTCGATCTCAACAAACGAATAAATTTTTTTTCTCGTTTATGTAAGCTTAGTAACCACAGCTATATATTTCCAGTCAATAAAGGCAAGTGAAAGCGCACCATGCACAATAGCGAATTTGCTAATAAAATGCGAGAACACGACGCTGTACCGTTGTGTGTGTACAACAGTTTGTAATGAAGACTTTTTATTATTAGTATAAATATGTCCTCCTCACGAGTTCCGGTGACCTGTTTTCGGTGTAGTGTTCTATCACATCAGTAAATTAACAGTTGCTAAATGAATAACATGGTTATGGCTAACGTCTATTAGGATCGAATTTCTCAGTAGACCTATTTAATACTTTGCAATTTGTCTACATTATCTTACTCCCTGTCACAAACTTTGTCTTCCAGCACTTTCAATACTTGGGCTTGCAATTTGTGTATCACGCAAAACAATATTGATAAAATAACTTACATTTTACACTTTTTTTCGATGGAGAAAGAAGGCCTCTATGGAGAGCTTCTTGGAGCTGTTCGTCGAAGTGTAATTTGCACCGTCCAGCAAAGCCTTTTATTTGAAACGATATGTTTCGATAACCCGGGCTTTCGTCCTGGCAGTATCCGTCACGTGGTAGATTAGAGTTTTATCGGTTAAGAGAACAATGCAATCTCAATGTCCAGAGTATTACTTCATGTCATGGTCTTCTAACGTAAAAAAAAAAAAAAAAAAAAAAAAATCATATAAAGTATCTTTATTTTTTTGTTCTCGAACTGCTTTTCGCGTTTGCGTTCTTTACGCCATGCGTTCTACAAACTACACAACTTTCCTAAGTTCCCGAAAAAATATCTGCAGGTGCCAATAAAAATGCAATATAACTGAAATGGCCGTTGCTCGCGAGATGAATATTTAAATTTAAAAGTGTGATAAAAAATGCAATTGAATAAACAATAACGTTCATCATATTAGACTCGGCTAATGTAAGGCTATGCCGACTGGGTGAACTTACTCAAAGTAAAGCAAGTTGAACTTTTTTTCTGCCACGAATGATATAATAAAGGTGCTTTTATACATCCTATATCAAAAGGTAGTCTGCATACACCCACTGGGGCGTGTTTATTCCTTGCGTGAGGGTTCTGTCACATTAGTCATAAAAAGGTTGTTTGCACATATGTTCAAAAGATTAAGCAAACATCCTTCGAACGTGGTTGGCGTGTGTCGGCAGAGAAGTCTGCCGTCGTGCCTGCAGCGATCAGCGCGTCTTCAGTTTGTTCGCTCTTTGGTCTAACTTTGGTTCGCAAGTAGGGCGATCTCGCTCGACTTCATCGTATTTCCATAGCGTAAAACTAGATTCCATTTGTCTGCCTCACTTGAGAAGTGGACAAGTTGGGTGAAGGACAAACGTACTCTCGGGCACATCGACGAAGAACGTCGGATGTCACTTTCCAAGGCAACATCGACGAAGAGGAGCGTGTTTTTTTTTGTTTTTTGTTTTTTTTTTTGTTTTTTTCGTCTGCTTGCTGTCGAGGACAGTCCGTGACGGAAGGGTGTCGTTTCGTCTTGAAAAAGTCGAGGGGGTCTTCGCGACAAGATAAAGTGGGCACATTAAGAAGCTGTACTCTTTGTTACACACAAAGTAAAAGGCAAGGTTTAGTCCCTCATGCGCTGCACTTAGTAATTCTCACGACATTTGGCTGTTGGGGAAAGACGCTATGATTTTGGCGCTTGAAACGTGTACTGTACGTCTAGATCAGAAATGTTTTGATCAAGGGGCCGGATCAGCCACCCGTCGCAGTCTCGAAAGCCGGAAAAAAAAAAAAGACTAATAAAAATGAAGAAAGACGAAGTAAATAAGCCTAGATAATAATTTAAACATAAAAATGAATGTTATAGTAAGCATTAAACAAAAACCTAAGGTGAACCCGGTGGTACATGAGAACGAAATGGAATTTTTGACATAGTTACACACACGTGAAGCAGCGGACAGTAAGAATGATAATACTAATGTCAGTGTTCAATTAATAATATAATGAGAGGACCCGCGTTACGATGCAGTTTTTTTCTCGTTCTTCTTGTTTATTTATTTATTTACACATTCTGCGACCTTTTTGAGGTCACTGCAGGAGTCGAAAATACAGAAACAAATTAACATTCAAAGAAAACAAGATGCCCTTGAACATAACAGAAATGAAAACGATGGCGTCATGCGTTACTGAAAAGAATACGCAGAACCGCGCTAATAAAATCACCATAGGAAAGAGTACGTATTTTCCCATCAAGATTATTCCTAATTTCAATACTATGAGGAAAAAACGAATATGTATGAGACTGAAAAGGAACAATATTTAATGAATGAGATCGTCTGGTGCGTGAACTAGTAGAGAATGAAATATATTTACTTCGCTCTATTCCGCAGTCCTCATAAACAATTCTGTGATATTTTAGTCCCCATGGGCATTTAGAAAGTGTCGCGACACCGTTTCTTCACGCACGCTTCTTTCTGGGCCTCTAGCAGCGGGTCTGCTGATGACGGCCGCGGGCTGAGTTTCATTGGAAAGACCACGGCCAGCCACGGGTCGGTCAGAAGACTTCCACGGGCAAGATCTGGTCCGCGGGCCGAGGTTTGGAGACCCCTGGTCTAGATAAAGTAATATAACTGATCTAAAATACGCCTACATGCACCTTAACTCACCATATAAAGGCGGAAATTAATAAAGTTTCATTAAACTGTTCTTTTTTTTTACTGCGACTTTTGAGGTGGTAACGAGTATAGCAGAACCAAAATGGATTGTTTGATCATGATTCTGAAGATATCAAATTTGCCGAATATTTTCATGGTTTGCCTCGGACAATCTTTATTGTCAACACCGTTTTACGAGCTTGAAACTGTACTTAATCTATGGCAACATTTTAGTCAAAATAATATGTCTACATTATTACTCTTTACACTTGGCGAGAAAGACGGAACGACGACTGAAATCGAGCATTGTTTGTATTTGTTACCTCTCCGCCACCTATGTTTTCACGATACGCGGGCTCGTGCAGCGTTCTCTCTTTCAGTATATTTTTTATTGCTTTAGAAACAAGACCGAACTCTGTCACACCACTCGTGCCCCATTTGTGACCCGCGCTGGACTCCAATAGATGACGTAGTAAATCCAGGCCTTGTAATCCGTGAGATGCTGCATGGTTTGAACGTCAAGGGTTTCGAAGGCGGCGCAGCGCGACCAGGCAACTACGATATAATTAAGCTGCTCACTTTTCGGTTTTAACCGAAAGACACCGATAACCTTTTACCGGTGATAAAAATACAAAATCGGTTAAAATTAAAAACAACCAGTGGTTGAATATTTTCGCCCTGATTAAAAAAAAAAAAAAAAAAAAACACCGATCGTTACATGTTTCCGCCCTAGCGAGGGCTATTTTCTTTCGCCGTAGACTTTCGTCAAACGTGGTATCTTGTGAATAACACATTTTCTTTTTCCACCTATAACCATTTTTAGCCTCTCACGAGGTGTCCAACTGGAGTACACCGATGACCTCGATAGAATCAAGGTCGTACGTGTATCTAGTCTGGATCCGGGAAGATACAGCTAACAGTCAAGAGGTTTCGGCCCAGTGACCAATCGGTAACAATTGCCGGTCGTTTAATGTGGCCGTCCTAGCGACGGCTATATTCTACCGCCGTAGAGTTTCATCAAAGGTGCTATCTCGTGGATAACACTTTTTCCCCCGATAATCCTCGTTAGCCTCATCACGAGTCGTTCAACCAGAATGCACAGGTAACCTCAATATAATCAAGGCCGTGTGCGTATCTAGTCTGAATCCGGGGAGATACAGCTAACAGTCAAGAGGGGATCCGGACATTTCGGTGTAGGACAATTCGATGCACGGACTTTTCGGTGCACGGACTTCTTCGGTGCACGGACTTTTCGGTGCATGGACATTTCGGTGCACGGACGTTTCGGTGCACGGACATTTCGGTGCACGGACATTTCGGTGTGCGGACATTTCGGTGTTTTTGCTCGCTTTGAGATAGGCTTAAACAAGTTAAGTAGTTACTTATCTGACCCGACAATTATATTTTCCTAGTAGACGTATGCTAAATGCATAGTTCGTTTTTAACATATGTTTGGATCTTGACAGTCGTATCTGGCAACTACCTTCCACGATGCTTGAAATTAAAAAAAAAGTGCATTTCATAGAATTTGTTGTAACTTTTAGTAGGTCACGATTGTATAAAATTGTTCGCGGGCCTGGTTTCATTACTGGAGGAATGCTTGAATGCTTTTTCTGGAAAGTAGCTCGAGTTTATAGCCCGCCCAAATACCATCCAAACACATAAAGCTAATTTCACGCACTTCAGGATAGTCCTGCTTTTCCTAATAAAGCAAAAGTTGGAAGCCAATTAGTTGTCTTTACAAGAAATAACATAAAAAAACGTCATATGAACCACTTTTATTTACAAGACGCGTGTGCCACGGGACCTAGAACGAGATGTTGCGGTCAGCGTCCCTAATGAAGCGCCAAGCATCTCTACCGTCGCACTCCCTATAGCGAGTGTCTTCAGGCGCTCGGTAGCCTTCGCATATTTTTATGCCTGGCTGAAGCGCTGGCCCATCTCGAGTGTGCCAAGCCGGTGAAGTTGCAGGTAGTCTTCTCGTTGCAGCACCTCAAAAAATTTTCAGAGGATTGGGGTGCGAGCACTGAACATGGGCCTGGAATCCCCGGTGCCAGGCTTCCACTGAGTTGGTCGTCTTGGAGTCGCCCTGGAGCGCGGTGTCGTGGTGGTTCCACAGCTCAATCGGAAACTGCGCGCCTCTTCTGCCCCGAGCCGTGGGCCACCCAATAAAAACATCTTCAAAGTAGTCCACCACCGGGAGCAGTTTTGTGCGGAGACTGGACACCAGCTCGGTGAAGACTTGCTCCACGTCGTCCTGGGGAACCATTGCAAGAGCTGTGATCATCCGTGCTTCCAGGTTTATATCGGGGTCGAAAGTATAGGTGACATTCACTTGACGTCACTTGCTAGGTTCGCTGGCATCGGCCACCACGGTCGCCATCTTCGAGGTCTCTTTCTATCGCACGTAGGTGTCGGCCGGACCTTTCAGCGTGGTTTAGCAGCATTTTACAACTTTAAAGGATCTTTTTCACCGAAACTAGGGGTTATTCTTATACTTTGGTGCTTTTGAAGCGCCGTAGGAATATTTTTTCTGTTTGTTTTAGTTCGTTTTTGTCACTATCGGACTCGTTCACCGCAGAGCCTTTTATACTGGGAGAGTTCGGCGGTTCTTTGATCCAGCCGCCAGTCTGGCAGCACTGATCAAACAGTCTGGCAACTGTGCGCATCGCACTCCGAGTTTCGTTGTCCGCCATGATGTGCCCAGAGCCTTTTATACTGGGAGAGTTCGGCGGTTCTTTGATCCAGCCGCCAGTCTGGCAGCACTGATCAAACAGTCTGGCAACTGTGCGCATCGCACTCCGAGTTTCGTTGTCCGCCATGATGTGCCTTGCCGTCTAGCGTGGAGCGAGAGACGACGATGAAAATGATCGTTCTGCGCTCTGCCAGACGTTAGAAGAAAGCGAAATGGGGGGCTGCAGTGCCGTTGGGTGCTCGAACAACGCGAAAAAGGGGTTCAGGATGTACCGGTTCCCGCAAGGAAAAGAAAACCGCGCAAGGCACAAGATCTGGGAGACCAAACCAAAAAGGGCTGACTGGAAGCCGACTTCGAGTGCTCGATTGTGCGAGGTAAGTTATAATTAACGTATGATTAACGTCACAAAATGCTTGTTTTTAGACTTTCTCCTTACGCCAACAAAAGCACGAACGGCAAAGCCTACACGCGTATACATCGCATGTCAATGGGGACCCACTCGCCGGGAGGCACATCATGGCGGAAGCGGCGCCCGCTGAGTCCGCTAGACCTAGCGGGCCGTAAGCCACTCCCACCCGCCGAACTCTCCCAGTATAAAAGGCTCTGGTTCACCGCGGCCGCGTTGCTCCCTCGGCTGCATGCAGCGCTCCGTGTCGCGCGCCGTACTCATGCCGTGCCGACGGCGGTAGCTCTGGCAAGAACCGATTTTTCTACTTTGGTGCTTTTGTAGCACGGTGTGATTACTCTTTGTTTTGTTTTGCTAGTTTCTTTATTGTTTTTCTCTAGCGGATTTTCTGCACTACTGCCGTGCAACCGTGTTGCCCCATCGCCTCTGTGTCGTACGTCGTGCCTTCGGCGTTCGTTCCTGTGCAGAAACACACCATGCGGCTCACCGAGTGCGCAGCTTATGAAAAATGCGGCGCATTTTTTATTAGCCCAAGCGATTTAAAAACCGCATGTAAGCGATTTGGCGAGCGACGATACAAACGACGGCGACCCGCTTCGCTACCGCTCGGTCACTCGCATGACGAGGCAAACCGCATGGAAGCGACGGGAGCAAACAACGACGAAGGTGATGAGCGCTAAGTTTTCTAGAAATCCCAATACCGAGCTACGCGACGAGCGACAGTGAAGGGTGAACCGCATGTAAGCGATTTAGCGAGCAATGGCGACAGCGACGGGAGTCGGCGACGAGCGACGGAGATTTCTCACGGTCGCTCGTCGCGACGCTCGGTTTTTGGATTTCTTGAAAACGTCGCTTATCGCCTTGGTCGCTTGCTCCCGTCGCTTTCATGCGGTTTGCCTCGTCGCGCGAGTGACCGAGCGACAGCGAAGCGGGTCGTCGTCGCTTGTCTCGTTGCCGTCGCTGGTCTCGTCCCGTCGCTCGCTAAATTGCTTACATGCGGTTCAGCCTTTACACACGGTACTCGGCGGCAACAAGAAAACTAAAACGGTCCGCCCCCGAGATAAAATTTTTTCTCTCTTCTGTTCAACGAAGCTTCTTCAACGGTATGAAATCAGCACACACTACCAACGGACGACCGCGTACCGCGTACCCAAGCCAGTCAAACCGCGACCTCGAAGATGGCGGATCGACGGTGGCGCTCCCTGGCAAAATCAAACCTGCAGGCTCAGTGAATACCACCTATAGAGTGCCTGGAGTCCTTCCGACTGAACTCTGCGATAGACACATTGTGACAGATGAAAAAAAAAAAACACCCACGCACGTCGGTCCTTGGGTAGACCGCTCTGAATGCGTTGATGGCCGCGAGTTCGTAATCCACAGTCCTTGGCTCGCACCCTCCCCCACACTCGGCGTTGAGAGCACTCGGAGCTCGCGTATTCGTCCTAGAGTTTGTACGCGTTAGCAGCATGTATGCCGCAGGCAGGAGGGAACCGGCCACCTCGCAGAGCAGACTGTAGAGCTGGAAAAACAACTCGGGGGGCCAAATTGAACGCGCTGTCGGCAAACCACTTCTTAGTCGTTTGAAGAACCTCCACCATCTGTGGGCTGCAGAAAATAACGAGGCGGTCCTTGGTCTTGCACACCGGAATCGTACAACATACAACAGAAACCTTGACCCGTCGTTCTTCGATGCATTTTCTTCTTTCAGTTTTGCGTGCGGTTTTTACAGGTCGTAAATGATAACCATTATGATTTAATTTTGGAGGGAGACTTCAATATCGATATGTTAAAAGACAGCGCTTGTAAGCGTGAATTTAATAATTTAATCGAAACAAACGGATGCGTCAGCGCTATTAAATCTCCCACTCGAGTCACAGTGCGTTGTGAAACAATGATCAATCTTTTTATTACGAACGCACAGCCTGATAAGATTACAGCCGGAACGCTAAGTTATGATATTAGCGACCACCTTCCAATATTCTTATGCTTAAATACCAAACCATATAAAAAGGTTAGAAGCACATAAACATTTGTATTTCAAGGTATAACAAACGACAGATTAAATGTTTTTAAAGCAGATATCTTTGAAATGAATTGGAGCCCAATGCACAACTGCGAGGATGTTAACCTTGCGTATAATACATTTTTTGGGAGAAGTTACAAGTATCTACAGTTGTCATTTTTCTTGGAAAACATTGAAAGTGTCTAAAAAGATCCGCAAGCCATGAATAACGCCTAAATTGTTGAAAAAAATTGAGAAAAAAAAATGCTATATCAGAAATTCCTTAAAACAAGGGAACCGTCTCAGCTTTTAAGTTTTAAGCTATATCGAAATCAATTAACAAAATTCTACGAAATTCTAAGACTATTTATTATGCAAACTCTTTTTAGGCGCAATCTACACGTGCGGATGTTATCTTGAAAAAATTTAACTCCGTTTTAAATCGCGTTCCAACTCGACAGCCTGTAGATAGCACTGTCCATGAGGGGTGTACTTGAATGGTAGTTCTTTAGCTAACACTTTCAGTGACTACTTTGCAGGCTTAGTCAGTGACAATTCTGCCACAGATGCGTCTTGCAGTTACTTAGAGTATAGAAATAACCATTCAATTTTTCTTGAACCCGTCACAAGTTCTGAGGTTTGCTCCGTCTCCATGCAACTGAAAAATAGCAGTAGTTGGGACTGTGATAATTTAACGTAAGAAAGGAGATAAAAATATTCTCAGCAACTATCGACCCCTTTTTATCCTCCCGTTATTCTCAAAAGGCCGACAAAAAATAAGGCATAGTCGTTTAGTTCAATTTTCTGATAAGCATAACCTGCTGACTTCCGCCCACATTGGTTTTAGTACAGGTCGATCGATCGAATTAACATTACTAGAGCAAAAAGAATATATTTTGAAAAATTTCGAGGGGAAAAAAACGGTTTTAGGTGTAATCGTGGACTTCACAAAAGCCTTTAATTTCATCAACCATATTATCTTACTTAAAAAAAAATTTGAGCTTTATGGTATTCGCGGGTTACCTTTAGAACTTCTACGCTCCTACTTGCGACACCGTTGCCAATATGTTTCTATTGGTCAATTTTCTTCTGACGTTAAACTTATTCACTCAGGCGTCCCACAGGGGAGCATTTTTGGACCGTTTCTTTTTAACATGTACATTAATGACATTGTAAACGTAAGTCCTGCAAAATTTGTCATATATGCTGACGACATTGCAGTAGCCTATTCTTTTCTTCAGATAATAGCGATGATCTTGTCACAATCGCCAATGACACTTTGTCCAAACTTGGGGCATGGGCAAAAGATTACTGCTTAAAAATTAATACTGATAAAACTAAAGCTTTTATTTTTCGACCCAAGATTAAATGTGTAACTCTAACGAGAAGCATCGTGCTTGACTCTACGCCGATTGAAATCGTCAGTAATTTTAAAAGTCTTAGAGTCATATTTTTTGGAACATATGTTGTGAGACAGCCACATTAACCACTTACTTGCAAAATTTTCAACCATCATAGGTCTGATATTCTGTAACGGCAAAACACTCCCAGTCAGTGTGAAGCTATTAATTTACAATTCTTTATTCCATTCTCATCTGAGTTACTGCAACCTCGTCTAGGGTAACACCACATTCACAAACCTGCAAAAAATTATTTTTACTGCAGAAAAAAATGGTTAGAATAATATGCAACCTGTCTTATGATTTCCATACAGGCAGTTTGTTTAAAACGTTTAGCTTATTAAAAATGCATAGCCTTTATGAATACAGATTGATTCTGAGTTTAAAATCAGAAAAAAAAGGAAACGTTATAAATCGTTGTCAACCCTAACGGCATTGACACCAAATCTACACGTTCACTTAACTAGACACATGAAGTATTGAAAGGTTGTCTACTGTTTTACTAACTATGGTACGCACATGTTGCAATATACCATTTCAAAACTGTTAAATTTCCTTCTGAAAAATAAATTCGCATTGACACTATCTCCTTCAAGCCTTTACGTTCTTTTTATCTGTAGCAGTGATTTACCTCCACCACTCAAATGATTGTTTAAATTTGTTTATGCTATATAGAATGCACTCTTTTGTGTTTTTCGGATTCCTGTCTGCAACGACTGTGCATGCAATCTGTTTAGGTGATTAATAACTGTTTTGTAATCTCGTGCACATTTTTGCTGCAATGCCAATGTATGAGGCCGAGGGCTGGTCAAGCCTCCTTCGAGGCTTTTACCCTTTGATCCACCATGCTTCATGGAAATAAACTATTATTATTACTATTATTATTATATGACCACGTCGTCTAAGCATAACGGCAGAGGCAATGGCCGTTGCTCCTGTGCCCGAACCCTCCTGCACGTGAAGAAATGGCAATATTACGGTTGTAGCACGCTTCCCCCGGTGTCATTTCCCCCGTCCAAAATACCACGCGCCGCTTCCCCCGAGTATTAGAACCCCCATCGTCAGTTTACTAAGTTGTTTAAAGGACTAGGATGCGTGGGACGGGGGTGTAAGATTGTCCTTAAAGAAGGAGCAGAGCTAGTGGTACAGCCGACGAGAAGAGTGCCACAAGCTCTGAAAGAAACACACAAGAAAGAACTCCAGAGAATGAAAGAGGCTGGAGTCATCACCCGTTTCAGTGAACCTACTGATTGGCTAAGCCCAATTGTGATAGTCAGGAAGAAAGGAGCTGCTCTGAGAATCTGCATGGATCCAAGGCAAGTGAATGAATGCATCAAACGGCAGCACTACCAAATGCCACGCCGTGAAGACATCGAAGCAGAACTGGCAAACGCCAAGTTCTTCTCAAGGCTGGATTCCAATAGTGGGTATCACCAAATACCACTAGATGAGAAGGCCTCTCGAGTGTGCACGCTTGGTACGCCATTTGGACGCCACCGATTTCTGAGACTACCATTTGACATCTCATCGTCACCGGAAGTCTTCTAACAGATCATGACTGAAGTTTTTTGATGGACTTGAAGGAGTAAGAGTGTACGTTGATGATGTACTCGTATGGAGTCGATCCAAGGAGGAGCACGACAAGAGGCTTTGGGAAGCACTCAAAGCAACCCAAAGAGCTGGAATGACCTTCAACAAGGAAAAATGTCAATTTGCAGTCCAAGAGATTAGCTACCTTGGTGACCGAATCACTAAAAATGAAGTGGAGCCGGATCCATCACTAGTTGCGTCAGTGCTTCAGATGTCTACTCCTCAAAGCAAGAAGGAAGTACAGCGGATGTTGGGAGTCGTCAACTATGTAGGCAAGTATTTGCCACACTTGTCGCAAAGTAAAAATCTTCTCAGAAGCCTCATCAAGGATGATGTGATATTTGAGTGGACTGAGGCTCACGAAGCAGAATGGGATAGACTGTAGAGAACACTGACTAACAAGCCGGTGTTAGCATTTTTTGACCTTGGAAAGAAGACAAAAGTGACAGCTGATGCATCACAGTATGGACTGGGAGCAGCACTCCTACAGCTCAATGGTACAGAGTGGCGTCGAGTAGCATATGCGTCACGAGTGATGACCGACTGTGAAGAGCGGTATGCACAAATTGAAAAAGAGACGCTCGTCATCACGTTTGCCTGTGAGAAGTTCCATGGCTTCATTTATGGTCGCAAGTTCACACTGAAAACCGACCATCGACCATTGATTTCAATAGCAAAGAGAAGCATTGGAGACATGCCACCTCATCTGGAGCGATTTTTTATTCGTCGGATGAAGTACGAGTTTGACCTGTGATATCTGCCTGGAAAGAACTTGGTGCTAGCCGACACATTCTCTCGCGCACCAGTAAAGGAGGCCAAAAAGGAAGAGGTAGAACTGGATGATCTTGAAGTACACGTTGTCAACATAGTGTCCACAACACTGAGTCAAGCGACACTTCAGAAACTTCAAGAGGCCACGGAGAGTGATGACGAACTACAAGGAGTTATGGCACGGTTCCACCAGGGTCAAGAACAACAGGGAGATCTCAAGGGATACACATCAGATTTGACTCTGGTCAATGGTGTCCTGTTAAATGGCTCAAGAGTAGTTGTTCCGAAAGCTTGCCGTGCAGACATACTGGCAAGACTGCTTGAGGGGCACTTAGGCATGAGCAAATGCAAAGCTCGTGCTAGAGCTTTAGTATTCTGACCAAGAATGAATGCTGACTTTGAGTCATACGTATCAAAGTGAGCAGCTTTTTGAACATTTGCCGACCGACGGCGAATGTTCGACTTGCCGACCGACGGCGCCAGGGGGCGCCGTCGGTCGGCGTTTTCATACGATAATTGCTGTATTATTTCTCCTAAACCCAAAGATTTGACGTTTCTGACCAAATATAACGCACAACACGCCTAAAAAGAGCAATCATAGTAACATTCAAAATCCCCACGGAATTCACTATATTTTCATTGGCCAAATTTCGTGAAGGAAATAAAAAACCCAAAATCTCTCCCCCCCCCCCCTCCCTCCCCCCTCTTTCCTCCCCCAAGATAAAATAGTGCAAGCAAGTTTACTATGATGTCTTGCCATCTAGAACTGGTAATTTTTATTGACTAATGCCTAACAAACAATATGCTATCAAAAGCAAACTTCTACCAAAAGCAGCTGAGTGCCCCCTTTGAATCGTCCACACGATTTAAATCGCAAAATGAACCATACTGATTTTAATTCGCCACCCTGCTGCAGGTGATTGTCGCAATGTCCGCAGCGATCGCCGTGTTCTTTGTATGACGTATGATCAGTTTGACTGTAGACTAAAAGTACATCGCAACACAATGTTGCCGGCTTCATTTTGGCTTTGTCTAAATAGTTTTCCTATCTTTGTTTTCAGATTTCTTGCCTCGGTATTTATTGTGCTTCCGGATGCTGCCGTCGTGGCGGGGAACGCCAGCCCCTTCTCAGGGCGGTCACCTGACCTCAACCCAAGAATCGCGTATTTCTAGCGCATATATTTACTTTTAGATAATAGTTTTACCAAGTTTCTCGGAAGTTTTGACAGTTTTATTAAGTGCGGGGGGCGGCGAGCCCCACCTCCCGCTCTTTTTTTTATGCACCGTTATATAATACTGCAATAAAGGCGTGACGACTCGGCTCACAGTAATCACGCTTAAACGTATTATTTAGGAAAACGCGCTAAGACAGTAGCTGGGATTTGTCGGTGGAACCTGCTTTAAAACGATGAATACGGATCACGTGTACCAAAGAACGACCACAATATTAGGGAGAAGAGTGTTGTGGGTTACTTTGTGGAGATAACACATCTTATATTGTGGATTATCTTTGGCTCCGAAGTTGATAGAAGACATCTTCCCTCTCCGCTCGGCCAGCGGGAAGAAAGGAAGGGTACCGATTCTACGTACTCTGGAACCCATATTTCTGGAAAACCCGGATTGTGCTCGTATCCGGCCGACAAACTCCTAAAGTGCAGCTTATTCTCAAATTATGGGCCTCGATTGTTACTGATTCCTCACTGCGGCGAGACCTCTTGACCGTTAGCTATATCTTCCCGGATACAGACTAGACACGCGCACGACATTGATTATATATGGGATGTGTATCTTCCGCAGTTTTTTAATAAAAAAATCGGCGAATGTTTTTCAGTGTTTATTTATTTTTTAAACACCGATTCGGAATGTGTGTATGGTTCAGAATGTGTGTAATCCATGCTCTTCCAGAGCAGCGCCAGCGGCGCGGCATTCATTTTCAGGAGTGGGTAGAAAGAAAGAAAGAAAGAAAGAAAGAAAAGGAGAGAGAGAGAGAGAGAGAGAGAGAAAGAGAGAGAGATCTCGTTTTCTTCGTCTGTTTTTTTTTTTTTTCTTCTCTCATAATATATATTTGTCGCCGGCGACCTGGTGGCGTACTGCCGCTTCTTCCCATCAACACGCACACGTGTGCGCCTGCACAATGCGCACCCTCGAAGGAGTACACCAACTGTATGAACGAGTGCGTGCATCCACAAAAGGAGTGACGAGGTTCCCTTTAGGGGTGCCTCCCCTAAACAATTTCTCGCAGACCATCACGAAAGCCGACGGTATGTTTGTACCTACTTTGTCAGTTGTACACAGCGGGTGTGGGCAATTTAGAAGTCGGTGTATTGTTGGAAGTTTCAGCCCGTCGCGACCTTTCCCACCCTTTTCAACTTTGGCGCATGGTTTTGCTCACTGTTGCTTTTTATTTCCATTTCCCCGTGGTTTTCCATACGCAAATTTAATCGCAATTTTTTTTTTTTTTTTTTTTTTTTTTTACCGAGTTGTTTATAGTCGATGACAGGTTAAGAGAGCAGTGGAAGCTCCTCCAACCTCTTTCCCTTTTGGCAGAGGGAACGCGGGAGGGTCACTTACACTCCAGCGTTCGCTCTGCCAAAGGGGAAAGAGGTTGGAGGAGCTTCCACTTCACTCTGAACTCAACTCTGTGACGTCACGGCGCGGTAGTGGCGCGTCGGGTGCACTTCCGGTCTGGGGCTGTGGGTGGAAGTCCCCATGGGAGACATGTATTCCTGCGTTGTTTTGAAAGGAACCAGACAAAAACCTGCGTTCTCGTCAAAACGCCACGAGTGGAGCTGTACCAAAAGAGTCGAGAAAGGTTTGAAGGTCAGTTTTCATGTGCTCGGTTAATTCGAGAACGTGGATATGTGCCGTGAAAAGGGAAACCCAGACGCCGTCGGAACACGATTCCTTGGGCGGGAAGCACTTTGGGTTGAATTCACGGATACTTGTGGTCATCAGATTTATTTGTTTTGTTCCAACATGAACGCCGGAGAACAGTCATGTTGTGCGGACCACCTGCGAACTACGTTCAGTGCGTCTTCAAGTTGAAACGGCCGCCTGATCGTCCGAACTGTCGTCTGCTCTTTCAAATGTTTGTTTGTCGTCGGCTCTTTTAGACGACACCGGCCCGTAAACCAAATGTTGGCCCGGTACTTGCAATAAGAAGTAAGTGCAGTCCTCAAAATACTTAAGTTTGAAGGTTAGTAAGCAGGCTCGATGTAAACAGTAGATACAAGGAGATGTTGATCATTGTTACGAGCGGTCATTATGGACTTTTTATGCCCGATTCACTTGGTCCGATTCTGCTTGCGATTTTCAGTATCGGCGTTGACCATCTCAGCTACGGTTCACGCTTTTGCAGCCCGAGCGACGTCTCGACTGAAAATTGCGAGCGAAATCTCGTCATGCGAATCAGGCTTCAACGTACATTTTGCGGTGTCCACGCAGAATGAATCGCCGTATGCCACAATATTCACGCGAAGTTTTGCGGAGTAACAAGCCTCGGTAATTTCGTTGAGGCCGCTCAAGTAGTCAGACATTGCCAGGAAGACGTAGAATTAACAATTCAAACACGAAAAAGGGCAGGGTGGACTCACACTGACGCCGACAACATCGCATTTCAATGGTTTGTTTGTGGACGACGGCGAGCTTCTTGCCCACACTGCATCGCGCACGCGCGTCGCCGGTGGCGTCCGCTAGGGGCGCTCCGGTTTGTTTGTAAACATAAGTTGGTGTATATACCCGCAGATTTGTCTAACTAAAACTCGCAGCAAAAAGAACAACAAAAAAACGGTGTTTATTGCGTTGATTATTGAGGACAGTAGTCAATATGTGTGGCAGTGGCAAGCGAGCTGTCGTGGCGGAAATCGGAGCGGGCTTCAGCGGGCCCGTGGAAATTGGCGTCGCGGGCTCGAACGCGCTCCTCAACATCCGCCCGAGCAAGCGTCTACTTTTTGGTGTCTTCGAAACACCTAGCGTGTGATAGCTTTACGCGGAAAACCAAATTGCTTTGGTGATCCCCGCAGCACCCTGCGACAGCTCTTGCTGTTCCCTCAATAGTTTCCAACAATTGAAATCCTCATCAATTATACACGACCTCGTGCGGTCGAATACAGCATTTCTGTCTGCCTGTTTTGTATAGTGTTCTTTTTTTTTATTGTCTGTAATGTTTAAAGAGGAAAGTGGAGGAGGAATACATGCAAGCTGCAGATGACTCCCGATGAAAAATAAGAACGGAGATGAGAGGTCACTTTTATTAGAAGATATTCGAAACCTAGAACTTAAAGATACTTCTCATTGAGGAAGAACTACTCTGGAAACAATGTTTTAAATTATTAAATAAAAAAAATACTTGGCACTTTCATGCACCTGCTTATTTGTCCCCGTAACACTTTTTAAAATAACACTTGAAAAACCTCACTCGTTCCGGATTAACAGGTCTCAAATGTTTATCCATTGGATAAACATTTATTGAATAAAAATGATGCGTGCGCATGAAATATACAGAAAGAATCTGGAGACAGCCAGACTTAAACTGATCTCCAAATCGATGGGGTTTTTTTCGGTGACGAATTTCGGTGTGAATAGGTACACAGGTATAAGGGCTTCCATTTTTTGAGTGGAAGTATGGTATGATTGTTTAACTTAGTAAAGGAGTATACCAACAAAAATCTACATTTTCTATACTTCGCTCGCGTGTAAACAACAAATTATTTTTGGGTCACTGCCTTCTTTATTTTGACAAACTGAAGATGATATCTAAGTTAATTATACAGACTTTCTGTTACACCTTTTCTCCATTCTTCATAAAAGCCCCAATGGCCTTATATGCCATCTGACGACTTCGTACAAAAAGGCACAACGTAAATTCGTTCGTAAGCAGATTTTTTTTTATTTTTTATGAAGTTTATATAATTTATTCAATGAATTCACTTTACTGTATTTTATTTTCACTGCGATCGTGGGATCTTTTATTTTCTACCTTGCACTTGGGACCAGTTGTTCCGGTACGATTTTCTTCTACACCCTCTTTCAGTGCTACAGAACAAAGTACTATGAATGTACGCTGACCAGACATAATGAGCATCTTCTTACAAACTTCCAACCCTCCGATGGTGGTAGCGGGTGAAATGAGCACACTGAATTTAGGAAACGTTCCAACCCGACAGGCAGAAATGTATTTTCTTTTTTTTCTCTCATCCAACCAACCTTCAGCGTCAAGTAAAAAAAAAAAAAAGCTCTGGGAGGGGGAATGGTTAACCACCCTCCCCCTTCCTCCCTTGCCCCCTTCTCCACGTCGGTGCGCCACTGCTTTCATGTATTCGTGTTAAACGCTGATATCGGCTCTGTTTCAGCACCGTCTTGTAGAGGGCAAACAAGCGTTTGGAAGGCTGGGGGAGAGCTCAAGCGCTCGTGACTCTCTGAAAAGATGGTGCTTAGGTTACAGACGCTGTGCAGCAGCTCTGAATGAACACCGCCATAACCAAACTTTTGTTCGTGTTTCCTCGTGTCGCTCGTGTCGCAGAAAAGCCGGCCTCGGTGGCGTGACTCAAATCCTGATTGTTCGATAGTGTTATGACCCCGCGCGGGAATTTCAAACAACCCACAACGCTCACGTGTAGCGTGACGTCAAGCGTGGAATAAATGTTATTAAAAAACATGACATGTAATGCGAATTAAAGGTCGCTGTACGTCTCCAATGATTTCACTTTATAAATTAATTAAATTGCCCTAAACAAAAATTTGAAGAATTTTAGGCGGGATTTGAACGCACGATCTTTCAGTTGCCAGCCAGACACGCTACTGACTAGGCCACGGAAGGTACGCTTGAACCATGAATGAGAAGACGATGCGAACGGGGCCCGATAACGAAATCGCATTCCACTCTTAATAGCGCAGCTTTTCATCACTTCCCTCCATCATTACCACAGCAGGACAGGTTATCGTCATTTGTCCTTCTCCCCAGCAATGGCCTTCGTGGGAGCTTGTCAATACGCACAATATCTCGATCAGACAAGATCAGAAATGGCGGCTGTTATCTGGCGCGTGTCCAAGGCGTCTATACCATAGCGGAACGCTGTCGTGGCGATACACCATGCGTGAGCAAGTCATGCAAGAGATGTCGGAATAAGCGAGTCTGAAGTTCATGTTTGTTTGTTGTGCCTCAGACGGCTTAGAACTCTACCGTGTTCTGTGTTATTACCATTAAGGAGCGGGCGGGGGGCAAAATTATTCACCTTTTTAATTCCGAACTATATAATTCACCCCCCCCCCCCCCTTCCCATGTCCGTTAGATACTTGTAGATTGTATTTACTAAACTAAAGGAAATCTCTACAGCGACGATATAAGACACGGCATCAAAAAGAAGACATCTCAGGTTTCAAAGTCACAACTTCGCTAAATTTGCGCCGCTTTGCTTAAAAAGAAGAAAAAAAAAAATACACAGGATATATGGCCGTGACTGAAGTTTGATATCTTTTTATGCTCTTTTTCTAAAGGGGTTGAGGGTTAGGGGGTAGGGCCAGTGGCGATACTCCAGCCATCAAATATGGCTGCGCCGCCCGCAGAATAAAAAGTATACCAATAAGAGATGCCATATAGCCTTACAATCTACGAACATTTTATTTATTCCGAAAGTGTCCAGCTTTTGTAGATGAAGCTTGCTTCTTCATTCTTCTAGAAGTACTTGAGAAGATCTGCTTCGATTGTCTGAAACCAGGAAAAATTGGGAGCGTTATTCGTATCTTTATTTGATTATTTTTAATACGCATGTTTGAATCATATTGGCCCGTGTATTGTCAATCGGACAGACTGCAGTAAATAGACTGCGTCGAATGTCAGCAGGGCCAAAAGAGAAATAAATAAAAAACAATTGATAAATCTATATCGAAGATATCTGTGTGTCATATTTCCGATTTCGAACTTATTTTCTAACCACGAAGACGCCATAAATAAATAACATCGTAATGCGTATGCCAATCCAGCGTGAACAAATGTTGACTAACAAAAAAACCTCTTAGTTCACAACAACACTAAATTAAGTTTTTTTTTTTCTTTGTGACACTTAATCTTAACTGCGCTATCTGGAGAGTTCCGCATGCATGGTAAGCGACGTACACTTACCTCGAACGAGTCGGTGGGTGCATAACGCTTCACGGGCTGTCCGTTCTTGTCCACCAGAAACTTGGTGAAGTTCCATTTGATGGCGCTGCAAACGCACGAACGAAAAAAACAAACACCACGTTTTTTTAAACGAACGATCCATCGTTGTCCTCTCAATAATGTATATATATGTTTGCACTATAATACGGTTAATTTCAGTTTCTTTGGCAGGTTCGTTTATTTTGACCTCGAGAATTCCTAAATCCTCGGTCACACTGCTTGTATAGATTATACGTCTGAATACCTTGTCTAAGCGTGTTTCTTGTTTGTATGACGGCCTGCCACATGGGCCATACAAAATCTTCTGCAGACATGTGTTCGAATCATACGTATTCACGATGCTAACACTCTTCCAAGAACCTGCTTCAAGCGTGTCCGCAGATTCTTGTCGTCCTCATATCGGCAGCTCGCACGGTTGTGAGCAGTGTAAGAGCGGTTCAAGATTTCATCACACACACACTAACTCCTCTCGAAGAGTGCGACTTACTTGAAGAGGAAGCCCGGCTGCTTCTCCTTCAGGTACTTCCAGAGCGGGTGGGCGTTGTCCCCGTTCACGCTGATCTTGCTGAACATGTCGAAGGTGACGTCGAACTGCTTCACGAACTCCTTGATCTCGGGTTCGGCCCAGGGTTCCTTCGAGCGCACACCATGGACACGGGTCCGTCCGCGTTAAACTTTTCCATGCTCTCCAATAACCTCATTGCGACACTCTCCAAGTTTCGATATACGGAGAGAAGACGAGGGAGAGGAGGAGAGGGAGAGTGCGCGGGGACGTCAGAGCGGCGAGCTCTGATTGGAGGGATTAGGGGGTACGCGCTAAGACTTGCCACCTTCGTCTCTACCCGCTCTCTCTGTCCACTCGGAGCGAAGAAGTGCGTCGTCTGCTCCTCGCGCAGTGTCTCGCGTTCGAACGCGTTCGAGCAGTGAGTGGAGATAAAGGCAGCTAGCCTCTTGGTCTACCAACTAATCACTCCAATCAGAGTTCGGCGCTCTGATCTGACGTCCCCGCGAGCTTTCATTTTCTCCTCTCCCTCAGTTCCTACCCGTATAATCACTGACATATCGAGAACGACGGGTCGTTTCTTTAAAACGCCTGGCTCCGAGCACGCGCTCCGATGCCTTCTGCCGTGCTTTGACTGCGCGTGCACGCGCCGTGAAGCACGACTGAAGGACCTCCCATCTGTTCTCGTCCTGTCACGTGACTATAGAGCAACAAATAGTGCGAGATATAGTCCTGACCTGCTTGGCAAAGTCGTTGGTGGGGAAAGCCATGATGCGCAAGCCCTTGGATTCCGAGTACTTGTGGTAGAGCGCGCTCAGTTTCTTGTAGTGTTCCTGCGTCAGGAGGCACTTGCAGGCCACATTCACGATCAGCGTCACGTGTCCCCTGCGTCCAACACGTTGCAAAAATTACAAATTCCTGCAATAATTACAACCTTATCTACAATAATGTTCCCTTTCAGGCCATTGAAATGCAGCAGTTTATTGGATTTCGTTTCTAAGAAAAGTAAAATGCAAAAGTATCGCTGGATTTGAAGGGACAAGTCATAAAGCGCAGACGCAGCCTTAGTGTCGGCAACAGGTAGTATGGTTCGACAGACGAAACCAAAAATAGTGGTGACGTCGTACCTGTACTTGTTGAAGTCAACTTTGTTGCCGTCGATGTCGAGGGCTGAGAACTCGTAGATCGACTTGGCGTTCTTCCAACCCTCATCGGAGTTAGCCTTGAAGAACCACATGAAACTTAATTAATTATAATTTTTTAACACTGTGTTGTACGCATAAAACTAAGTTAAAAGACTATGGTTGGTATTATTACCAGGGTCAAACCCGCAACCAGAAGCAGCACCGCAAACTTCAAGGGCCACATGGCTTGGATTTCTGCACAAGAAGCACTAAAAATCCTGCGTCAACTCGACCTCAACAAATGATGAACTTTTTTTTATTTATGTAAGTTTAGTAACCCTACCTATATATTGCCAGTAAACAAAGGCAACCGAAAGCGCACCGTGCAGAATAGCGAATTTGCTATTAAAATGCAAGAACACGACGCTGTACAGTTGTGTGTACAAGAGTTTTTAATTGAGAGTATTTATTATTAGTATAAATATGTTCTCACGAGTTCCGGTGACATGTTTTCGGCGTAGTGTCCTATCGCTTAAATATACTAACAGTTGCTAAATGAATAACATAATTATGGCTAACGTCTATTAGGATCGGATTTTTCAGTAGACCTATCTAATACTTTGCATTTTCTCTAAATTATCTAACTTCCTGTCACAAACTTTGTCTTCAAGCACTTTCAAAGCTTGGGCTTATATTTTGTGTATCAGGCAAAAAAATATTGGCGAAATCACTTACAGTTTACACTTTTTTGCGATGAAGAAAGATCTCTATGGAGAGCTTCTTGGAGCTGCCTCGTCGAAGTGTAATTTTCACCGTCCAGCAAAACCTTTTATTTGAAACAATAAGTTTCGATAACACGGGATTTCGTCCTGGCAGTATCCGTCACGTGGTAGATTAGACTTTTATCGGTTCAGGGAACAATGCAATCTCAATGCCCGGTGTGTTACTTCATGTCGTGGCCTTCTACCATTTGATCCAGGATTTGATCCAGGATTTGAGATTAGAATTCATCGCTAAACACGTTTGCTGGTTTTATCACCCACGCTCAAAGAACGGTCTTCTTTCATATGATTCATCGCACTCTAAGCCGGTCAAGAGGGGCATTGCCTCGTCTTGCCTACAAGCTGCACTTGAGAAGTCATGTCATCACGTGGTTAATGATAGTTTTGCCCGGCAGGTTGAGAGACTGACAGCGGTAGGTTTCCCAACTTCGGTTTTATTGAGCGTTGCGGAGGTTTTGTTAAAGAAACTCAAGGGGGAACACCGTCCCCAGAGGGAAAGGCCAAATAAGAGACCGCTCGTAATACCGTATCTCCATAAAATTTCACACAACTTGAAAAATGTTGCCTCGAGGTACGATGTGCCATTGGTATGTTCCGCTCCGTGTAAACTGGCGCAACTATGCGCGAGAGTTGGCGATAAGAAGGACAAAGGCCCCGCTTGCTCGGTGAAGCATGAAAATCAATATGTTGTTTGCAAGGTGGGAGTTGTATACACGATTCCACTAACGTGTGGAAAAGCCTACGTCGGTCAGACGGGCAGGTCTGTTAATCACAGACTGCGGGAGCATGACTTGTCTTTGCGATCAGTGGTGGGAGCTGTAGGGGGGCATCTGCCATTGCATTGTCATGGATGTGGGTGCAAACCTATCTTCAGTAAGACTGCTATCATTGGCTATGGAAGGGACAGAGTGAATAGAGAAATTTTAGAGGCGCACGCAATTATCAAACAGGCGCAAACTGTGTAAGCCAAACGTCACTGGACTTAAGTAGTAAAGAGATTGTTTTTTTGGACACGTGGTGAATGTATCACGTGACGTGGGCGGGGTTGCTGTTTTCTTTGTTTGGTTTCATGTAATTAAATTTCAGTTGAGAGTCAGCGCTTGTCCTGTGTGCACTTCTTTAGTCCCCGTTTTTGTGCGCTGTTTGCCTTTTCGTCAGTATGAACCAACTAACCCACATCGCCACCCTTATTCTAAAATACGCCCGCATGCACCTTTTTATTCACCACATAAAGGCGGAAATTAGTAACGTTCCACTAGGAATGGATTTTTTTTTTTACTGCGGTTTTTGAGCTGTTTAATAGTATACCAGATGCACAAGAGAATGTTTGATCATGATTTTGAAAAAATCTAATGTTCCGAATATTTTCATATTAAGCCTCGGACAGTCTCTAATTTCAACATGCCGTTTCACGAGCTTGAAACTGTACACAATCTAGGGCAACATTTTAGTTATTATAAGATGTCTACATTATTACTCTTTACGCTTGGCGAGAAAGACGGAACGACGACTGAAATCGAGCATTATTTGTATTTGTTACCTCTCCGCCAACTATGTTTTCACGATACGCGGGCTCGCGCAGCGTTCTCTCTTTCAGAATATTTTTTTATTGCTTTAGAAACAAGGCCGAACACTGTCACAGCACTCGTGCCCCATCAGTGACCCGCACTGGACTCCAATAGATGACGTAGTAAATCCAGGCCTTGTAATCCGTGAGGTGCTGCATGGTTTCAACATCAAGGGTGCCGAAGGCGGCGCAGCGCAACGAGATATAATTAGGCTGCGCACTTTCCGGTTTTAACTGAAAGACATCGATAAACTTTCCCCGGTGAATCGGTTAAAACCAAAAAATACCGGTGGTTGAATATTTTCTCCCTGATTAAAACCAAAAAAACACCGATCGTTGAATGTTTCCGCCGTAGAGTTTCGTCAAACGTGGTGTTTTGTGGATAACACATTTTCTTTTCCCACCGATAACCCTTGTTAGCCACATCACGAGTCGTTCAACCGGAATGCACCGGAGACCTCGATACAATCAAGGCCTGGCGCGTATCTAGTCAGAATCCGGGAAGGTACAGCTAACGGTCAAGAAGTCTCGACTCTGTGACCAGGGTTTTACGAATATTCGAAACTTTTGAATATTGAAGTGAATAATGTCGTATTCGTTTCGAAGTTCGAATCAAAGAGGGTTGTTCGGCAACTCCGAATGCTTTCGAAGTATTTCGAAGCTTGAAATGCTGCGGAACGCGCCAACATTTTTTATCGTCTCATACCTAGACTGTTCGATGTGCGTTCCATAATTAGAATTAGTCAGACTATTAAAATTATTTCGTCCTCTTTCGTAATATTTTTAAGCCTATTAAATATATTGCTCTCAAATGAACAATCCCCATTTTTTTATAATTCACGCCGCAAGTATAATATAAAAACATTCGACAACCGTAAAGATAACAAAAATATTATTGGCTGCTTCGATATCACATGGCTCCTTTCATTCCGCCTCAAGAGCGAGTGCATTCACCAACTGCTTCAAGATGTCCAGGAATCTGCTTGTGCTTCACATTGTCATTGCAGAGGTTTTGTAGTCGGTTCTGCAGGCGGCAGATCTCTCTGCTTGTCTTTTTGGCGGGCGGCTCTCCTCGACTGACTTGCAGCCATACCTCGGCAAACCTACCTCATGAGGGCCCTCACTCACCCTCACTCACCCTCATCTTAAATAGGTGAGGTGAGGGTGAATGTCTGAACCAGAAAAATTTATGAATGTGAGGGTGAGTGAGGGCCGTGAGGGCTGTGAGAACCGTGAGTGCGTGAGGGCCGTGAGGGCGGTGAGTGCGTGAGGGGCCTGAGGGGTGTGAGGGCCATGAGTGCGTGAGGGCGGTGAGTTCATGGCGTGAGGGGCCATGGGTGCGTGAGGGGTGTGAGTGGGTGAGGGCCGTGAGGGCGGTGAGTGCGTGAGGGGTGTGAGGGCGGTGAGTGCGTGAGGCCCGCTTCAGATGGAGCAACTTTCTCAGCGATTTTGGTGTTGCTGGCGGATTGTTCTCTAGCTTTTCCTAGATCAACACGAATTGCTGAGATCGGGTCCGGCTCGAAACAAGCGAGCAACTCGGAGCAATTTGAAGACGTTTGAAGCGGCTGCAGACAATCAGGGGCGCAACAATTTTACGTGATACCTCGTGCAGGTGATGATGACAACAAAAGACTTGGTTCTGGTATGAAATTGATCGTTTTTGGAAATCAACCGTTTCACTAAGATGAGTTAGTATTCTCAACGAGATTTAAACGCATAAAAACACGTGTATAGCGCGTAAATGTGTGTCTAAATTGTGCAAGAAAAATACATTTTCATGATGATGATGCCAAATTGCAGCAATTGGTTGCTGCGTGTGAACGCGGGCGGACCGTGTTGCTGGTGTTGCGACGTCAAGTTGCTGGGCAGACGAAGATGAAACAGCTGGTCTTTCGTCCAGCTGTCTTTAAGTTCCTGTATTAAAATATAACAATTGGCGCAGTCGACAAGCCTCAACTTCAACGTGAAGGTCGAGCCACCGCCGCCTTACCGTCGCCGGGCAAGCCTACAATTCCATGGGACGAGTGGTACGCAATTTTCGAGACGTACATGATCGCTTCCGGCGGGTCGGCGATGGACGACGGCAGAAGAACTGCCATTCTACTGAGTCCACTTGGAGTTGAGGGTCAACGGACCTACCGCAAACTGCCGGAGCTCCAAGCCACTCCCGCAGCCATCCCTGATACAGTTACAAGTACCTCAGGGGCTGCATCGGCTTCGAGCGGCACCGGAGCATCAGTTACCACGGCCTACAATAACGCGGTGAGAAAATTGAGAAAATTCTTTACGCCCGCCATCAACAAAACGGCTGAAAGATTTGTATTTCGTTCACGAGCGCAAATGCCCGATGAGACAGTACAGGAGTACGTGACGGTCCTGCGAAACCTTGCAACAAATTGCCAATTCGGTGTCATGACGGATGAAATGATCTGCGATCAACTCGTCGAGAAAACGAGCCATACCGAAGTACAAAACCGGCTACTCCTAGAGGCGGAGCTGTCGCTGGAAGCAGCTCTAGCTATCGCATCTCAAGTTGAACAGGCGATGAAGGAGGCCAGGCTCTTCACTGAAGAAGCGGTTTCCAGTGCCCAAGTGGCGAAAATTAAAGCACACAATCAACCTCAACCTCCGGTTTCTTCGTCTAGCCGAAAATCTTCCGGTAGTTGTTACAGATGTGGTTCAACACATCACATGGCGGATCACCCTAAATGCCCTGCAAAGAATCAAGAATGCAGGAAATGTCACAAGAAGGGACATTTTGCCTCTGTTTGCAAACAGACAGTTTCCCAGGCAAAATCCCACTGAGCGAAGCGTAGAACAAGTACAAGTCCCCACTACGAGCTTCACCAAGCAGTCCATTACCTGCGAAATACTGATTTCGCGCGTACCCATCAGACTTCTCGTCGATACGGGGTCATCGGTGTCGATTCTTCCAGAAAACGTCTACCGAAGATACTTTCAATCCTACAAGCTACAACCAACAAGTACAGCTCTCATCGATTACTCTGGAAAGGACATTCCCATTCTGGGAAAATTTGACTCAACGGTACAGTTCGCCGAAAGGAATGGCACGTGCACATTCCACGTCGTGCGAACAGGCACGGCCGTGATGGGGCTGAATAACTTACGTGCTCTAGATATTCACCTTGACTTTGGTTCTCCGAAGGGGGGACAAGAAGTGGCCACCGTTTCTTTGAGAAATCTTCCGGAGCTTGTAAAGGATTTCCACCAACTGTTCTCAGAAGGTCTGGGTCACGCCAAAGGATTCGTCCACAGGGTGAAGACGAGGGCTACGTTCAGCCCAGTACAACAAAAACTGCGAAGACTACCGTTCGCAGTACGCGAAAAGGTTTCTCAGGAGCTGGCAAGGTTGGAGGACTCCGGTGTCATTGAACGCGTCGATGCATCGGAGTGGGTGTCTCCCATTGTGGTTGCACGGAAGAAAAATGTAGACATCCGGATCTGCGTAGACTTGCGCAAGCCAAATACTTCAGTCATTGTTGACTCCCATCCTCTTCCGTGTCCCGATGAGCTATTTCACCGGCTGTCGGATGCAAAGATATTCAGCAAGTTAGATCTCTCGTCAGCGTACCACCAGTCGGACCTGGCAGGAGAAAGTAGAGACCTTACTGCCTTCGTGACGCATGAAGGTCTTTTTAGGTTCACCAGGGTATGTTTTGGGCTGGCTTCCGCCGCTCCTGCTTTCCAAAAGCTGATGGACTGTATCCTACGGAAGAATGTTTCATTCCAATGGGGAAAGGAACAAGAGGAAGCATTCACCTCAGTCAAACACCTGATTCAGAGTTGTGTTCCACTCGCCGTTTTTGATGTGACACTTCCTACCGTCGTCACAACGGACGCGTCAAGCTACGGGTTGGGCGCGGTATTGCAACAAGTACATCCAGATGGAATACACACCGTCTCATTCTTGTCACGAACACTTCCTAGCGCAGAGCGCAACTATTCTACGGGAGAGAAAGAAGCTTTAGCATGTCTTTGGGCCATCGAGAAGTGGCATGTTTTTCTTTTTGGCCGACATTTCACGCTCAAGACGGACCACCAGGCTCTTGTGACCCTGCTTTCTACTCAGGGAACCGGTCGGCAACCGATGAGAATAGCCAGATGGGCCATGAGACTCCTAAAATACGATTACGAGATTCACTATCAGAAGGGAAATGAAAACGTCGTGGCCGACGCACTTTCTCGTCTGCCTGCACAGAATGGCTCCGACCACTCCGAGACATGCGAAGATGAAGAAGAATTCACTTGCCTGGTACACAACCTATACTCGATAGTATACAAGAGGTCAAAAGTGAAACGAAACAAGACCCTGATTTGCCTCGAGTGATAAAGTGTATCAGAACGGGATGGTGTCTCGAACAGCAACGAGACACAGCACTGTCCCCGTACTACAAACTACGAGAAGAGCTCTCCTGGGTGGACGGCGTACTGCTACGGCGAGAAGTACTGGTGCCACCTACTTCAATCCGACGGAGACTCATTAACTTAGCACACGAGTCACATCCGGGTATTGTGAGAACGAAGCAGCGTCTACGTCAGCGCTTCTGGTGGCCCAGGATGGACATCGAAGTAGAATCTTGCATCAAAGACTGTAACACATGTCAGGCAAACGACAAGAGAGCGGTTACAGCAGTACCACCTCTTCAACCAGTGGCACTTCCATCAGGCGCATGGAAACAGTTAGGAATTGACATTGTTGGACCGTTTTACCGACTTCCTGCAGAATTTAGATTTGCGGTTACTTTGGTAGACTACTTCAGCAAGTGGCCAGAGGTCGCTTTTTGTACTCGAGTAACGGCTGAAGTAGTTTGCAACTTTCTAACCACGATTTTTAGCCGAGAAGGATACCCGGACGTGATTGTTTCGGATCATGGTCCGCAGTTTCTGTCTAGCACATTCCGAGAGTTCCTGGACACAAGAGGAATTTCTCACCGTCGGTCTGCCATCTACCACCCACAGGCAAACGGGCAGGTGGAGAGATTTAACAGAGTTCTAAAAGGGTACGTCCAGACTACCATACACGAACAAAGTAACATTCGTACTAGCCTGACTGAGTTCTTGGGCGTCTACCGGAGTACACCACATGCGGCGACAAAACTCTCCCCGGCTGAGCTGCTTCATGGAAGTCGAATGCGGACGAAAATGGACATCGTCGGATTTCCAAACTTCGAGAAACCGGCTCAAATCGAGATGCAGCAGCTGCGTCAAAACATCGCCGATTACCAGCGACGAAGCAAGCAGTACACAGACGAGAGACGCAGAGCAAGAACCTTTAAAGGGAGCGTGGGAGATTATGTGCGCGTGAAACTTCCCACACACCAAGCGAAGGGAACACCAGCGTTCGGACAACCTGAACGAATTCAGAAAGCAGTCGGCCAAAACACGTTTGTTACATCCGGAGGAGGATGTTGGAATTCGTCGCGGTTATCGCGAGCATATGTTCCAGTCGGATCACAGTCACATGAGGACAACACTGGGCCCGGGGAAGATGCTGCAGACGCAGAACAACCACTTCCCCTAACTCTACGAAGGTCCAACAGGAGCAGGAATCCACCGGACAGATTTTCCCCTTAAGGAACTTTTCTTAAAGGGGGGATTATGTTGTGTCTGGTATCTTCGGAAGGAAGTGCCCGCAGCAGATGGAAGAAAAAGACGAGGGGTGAAGGAAAGACGAAGATGAAACAGCTGATCTTTCGTCCAGCTGTCTTTAAGTTCCTGTATTAAAATATAACACATTGCACCGTCTGAAGCGGGTCTGAGTGGCGTGAGGGCCATGAGTGCGTGAGGGGCGTGAGGCGTATGAGTGCGTGAGGGCCATGAGGGCGGTTAGTGCGTGAGGGGCGTGAGAGCCATGAGCGCGTGAGGTGAGGGATATGAGTATGTGAGTGGTGTGAGGGCCACGAGTGAGTGAGGGTGGTGAGTGCGTGAGGGGTATGAGTGCGTGAGGGTGGTGAGTGCGTGAGGGGTGTGAGGGCCATGAGTGCGTGAGGACGGTGTGTGCGTGAGTGGCGAGAGGGCCATGAGTGCGTGAGGGCCGTGAGGGTGGTGAGTGCGTGAGGGGCGTGAAGGGTATGAGTGCGTGAGGGCCGTGAGTGTGTGAGGGGCGTGAGGTTCGGTGAGGGTGAGTGAAGGGCTGAAGGTGAGTGTGACTGTGAGGATGAGGGTGAGTGAGGGGCTGAGGGTGAGTGTAGCTGTGAGGGTGAGGGTGAGTGAGGGGCTTAGGTGAGTATGGTTGTGAGGTTGAGGGTGAGTGAGGACGACCTAAAATGCCGACCTCTGCTTGCAGCAATGTTGTAGCGGCCACTGCTTGGTCTTGCAGCGGAGCTGGACAACTGACAACAACCGTGCCCCACCGATGCCTTGTGTTTCTCTGGAGCTCTGGAATGTGATGGACTCTACTCTTCAAGGCGAGGACCGCACCAACAGCGCTTGAAGAGTAGCGTCCATCACATTCCAGAGCTCCAGAAGGAAATCAGGGCTTCGGTGGGGCACGGTTGTTTTCAGTTGCCCAGCTCCTCTCGCTGTCGGAACAGTGCGGAAGGTTCCGCTTACGTATGTCGCATCGATATACGTGAGTAAGTCAGCCATGTCATCAGGAGCGTGGTAGCGGATGTTGTCAAGTCCTAATGGTACGAGGTCAGGAGGCACAAATGCAAGCCCGTCAAGCATCCCGCAAAACTTCCTAAATACGTCGTCGGTCCGGTACCTGTTGCTGAGGACAACTTCGGTCTGCAGTTTGGGCACAATAGGAGCAAGCCGAGGTGCTGAAATGACTTGGTGGACGAGCTGCAGAAACGACATCGGAAGCAATCCGGCGCCACAAATCAGCAAGGCCAGACCCGTTGAAATCATTAAGAGCGAAATGATGCAACGAACTTTCTGACAAATTTAAGTGCAGCCATAAGCCTCAACAACGCGAAATAACCAAAATAAAAATTCCCACATTACGAAAACAAATTGTGGGGACTTTCTTGCAGAACTAGAGGAGCACTAAGGAATGCGGCTCAGGCAATCGGCATTGGCGTGATTTTTGCCTTTCTTGTGCCCAGTGTTGGAGGTAACGCGTTACTAGTAACGACGTTACTGGTAACGCGTTGCATTTTTTGCTAACGCAGTAACGCACTCGTTAGTATTCCGAATGACTAACGAGTAAACTATTTCCGTTACTTTTTTATGGCATCGGCTATCAAATTACGTTACCCGTTACTTTTCACCAAAGCTGGTGAAATACATTAGGTATTTGGGAAAAGGTCACGACGCCTGATCTAACATTTAGAATAGCAATCTTGTGCATAAAACTGGAAACGTTAGGGGAACTAAATTGAGGTCACTAAGCTCAATGGAGGATCTAGCTTCTCTGCTCGAGGGGCAACTACTTGCGCTTGAGCACGCAATGCTGAGGCAATGACGTATCTTGCTGCTAAGACTTCTGAACCTTCGAATTCGTAAAACAGTGGGTTTTCCACTTATTAGTCTATCTATTCACCCATCCATCTCAAAATCCTGCACAAGCTTATCGCTGCACAAAACCAGCATCCGTCAACTTTAAAAAAAAAAAAAAAAAACTTTCTGTACTAAAAGAGACATCCGTTAAAAGGCGACACTGTCTCGCTTCTCGAATGCGAAAAAAACCTTCGGCTACCAGCTAATTCCGTTCGTCCTCCTTTTTTTCTTTTTTATCCTAGTGTCACTACCCACAAGGCTTGAACGAACGACTGCGTTACAGCCCCCTCCCCTCCCCTCCCTCCTCTTCCTCCGCTTCTGGTCAAGAGATCCAACGAGTCAAAATATCCAACGAGTCAGAAGGTCCAATAGTGGATCTCTTGACTCGTTGGATCTTTTGACTCGCCAGACACGAGTCAAAAGATCCAATGTGGGTCAAGAGGTCCAACGAGCCAAGAGATCCAACGAGTCAAAAGATCCACGGCGAGTCAAGAGGTCCAACGAGTCAAAAACTCCAACGAGTCAGAAGGTCCAACAATGGATCTTTTGACGCGTTGGATCTCTTGACTCGGCAGACACGAGTCAAGAGATCCATTGTGGGTGAAGAGCTCCAATTACTCGAGAACTGCCGCTTCATATTGCAAAGGAGTCACGGAAAGCCCCTCACCACTCCTTCCCTAGTCGCGGGGAGGCGTTGTACAATAAAGATCAGTAAACGATTTTTAACTAGGTGCCCTAGTTTTTGTTTAAAAAAAAAATGTGAAACAGATTTAAGTTTGATGTGCCCACGAGATCAGTGGATGCGCCACTCAACTTCGCACCGTTTTCCGGTTTCATGTCGCTGGCTATGGGAAGTGGGGAGGGAGCGCTTTTCTTCGCTTAGGGTAGATGGCGCCTCTAAAACTTTGCGTAATGAAAGTCAAGAATATCAGGCCTTTGACGCGTGTGTTCACGATTTCACGACAACACTAAAAAAAAAAAAATTGCCGCAAATTGAGAAGACAGTTACTGAGCGTGCTAACTCAATACACTTTCAACCAGTTCACGTCAGGCGCGTAGTTTTCTTCCCCGACACAAGAGGCTGCAGGACGGAAAATATTCCCCGTTTCTCTTGGCGAGTTCTCCGGACACTCACGATATTTTAAAAGCTCAAGGCGTGTTTTTTTTACTCGCTTTAAGGTAAGTTTAATGAAAGTGACACGCACCAGATTCTTTGAACATTAAAATTATTTCACGGTCCCTTTAAAGGGGTCATGAAACGTTATCGGGTCGGAACGTTCATGACCTTGCCGGTTCGTACTGGTCCCAACCTGACATATGTATACTCGCACAGACCGCCACTGATTCAGAAACCTTTTTTTTTTTCGCGGTGAAATTGTGAAATCTTGAAGATAAAAGGGGACTATTTCTTTAAGTCTTGCCTTTACAAAGCTGGATTACGTGATTGTGGAATCGAAATCACCCGACTGACGACAGTCGAGCGCAGCTCGTGCATGGATTGGACACGCGAATGCCTGAGCACTCGACTTCAGCTCGTAACAATCAATGCCTCGGCAGACACTCGGGTAGTGGCTCGTGTCCAACCACTGCGATGATGAGAATAGCCGAACTCTAACAATGTCTGAGCTCAGCACGCGTTCTCTACTTTGTAAAACAGCTGCCTCGGTGGCTCCGAGGCGAGAGCGCTGGCCTACGGATCCCCATGTGGTGGGTTCGAATCCCGGCCGAGGTGCCCGCAATCTGACGGAGGCTTATTGCGGAGGAGGCGCCGTGTAACCGAGCTTTCGGTTGCACGTCAAAAGATCCCCAGGTGGTCCAAATTAATCCTCAGTCCTCCGCTGGGGCGTGCCAGATGCCCGTCGTTGGTTTGGCACGTAAAACCCCCAAATTTGACTTTTACTTTGTCAAACGCAGCACGTGGCTATGATTAAAGTCGGCGGCATAGAATAGGCACCAGGCCACGTGGCCGCTTGTTCTGGCTCCGAGTTGAGAAGATGAAGGATGCTCATATTTCTCGAATTTTATTGGCGACTGCCATTGCCTAGAAAGAACAACGAAGGCAAGTTTATTCAGTCATTAACGTTATGGAGTGATTCTAATTAGTTTTTAGCAAAAGTAGAAAAATCGTTTCAAGGCTCCTTTAGGATGCGCCTTAGATGGCCACTTCGAAGAGAGGAACTCCCGATAATTCATCGGTTCTTTTCGTGCCGGTAAGACATCAAACTTGGCCAATCAGAAGGCAATATGACGAAAAATAATTCAAAACAATAACTTAAAACATTTTTTTTTTAAAGGCGGGTTGATATTAGGGTTAACTTTTTTTTTGTAATAAACTTTGAGGTTCGATATAATATAAATTGAAATTTAAATGAGAATTTGATAAGCGGTTGCTGTAATGGAACATGGGATGCAAGGTTCCAAATATGTCGCGAAAATGTGGAAGGTACTGTGGCGTCTGAAGTGTTCTAGACTTGACTAGGAAGTTAAGATGGTCTAAAACGGTTGGTGAGAACGCTAACTCTTTATTGAATTAACTGGTTATTATTTGTCCAACTTTAGAATAATGAGGCAGCATCGATGTCGTCGTCAGTCCAGGTGGATGGCCCAATATCGTCTCGGTCCGTCTCGTCTCCGTCCAGTTCTCTGTCCCGACTCCCCTTTAAACCCTCGTGCTGAGGGTTACCTCGCGATGGCGTGAACTGGTGCAATCGCGAGGCAATACGTCAGCTGGATGAGACAGCAGTATTGGCAGTGCTATGGTGTGATTGCCAAGATGTTATCTAATGTGGTGCAATGGATGTTGCGCGGACTTATGTAAGCGTGCGGCAACATCCGTCGACGACGCAGCACTTGAGCCGGGTAACGTAATCTGACGCTCTCCGGGGCCGAAGTTCTCTCGGGAGCCGCTGGGTCGGTGCGTGCGTACGTGACCACAGTACAATGTTGTTGTTTTTTTTTTTCTCGGCTTTATTACGTGCGAATAAAATAATTCAGTTTGCACGGACAAATCGACTATAGGTGCCGTACGTAAAAAGAAGAAGAAATATCTGATCTGATTTCCGTGTTTATGCAAACCAAAAAAATAAATAAATAAATAAATAAATATATATATTGTTACGGTGAAAAAGATGATGATTTATTTATAGGTGGGTAATGGTGGTAGACAGAGGATTGAATTCCTTGCTGCGACCGCGCTGGCGATCCTCTACCTCTTCTCTCTCTATGCATCTCATGAGCTCTGTAATAATATATATATATATATATATACATATACGTACTATCGCGATACATGAAAAGACGAAAATAAGTGTACATGGCTTTTGATCAAGGCTGCTCAACCTGAACACGAGCCAATAGAGAGTTTTAGTAGATCGTTTCTCACTCCGATAACGATACCCGATACTGCGCCGGAGCCATTACGCATGCGCTAGAGTATCGGGTGTTTCGGGCGCAGGTATCGGGAATATCGGGAAATATCGCGCGCACTCCCGTGCCACCCACAAGCCACCGGGGCGGACAAGATTGGCTTGTCTCTACTTGGCTAGATGTAGCTTGCTGCTGCATTTCTGTAATTTCTGCAACTTATGAAACTTCATTGAGGTTTTTTTTAATTGTATTAAATGTAAGAACTGTTATTTTTCCTTCAGTGAAACATCTTTCTTTTAATTCGTTATTTTTCATTTTGGAAAGTGCAAATCGTTTTCACTAGGGAGCGCCCCAGCGCCTCAAACGACCGTATCGGATGTATCGTCTTCAAAATGGTCTACTAAATGCGCATTCCTGTTCTGTGTATCGGTATCGTATGGTTATCGTATCGTTATAGGGTATCGTTATAGGAACGATCTACTAAAACTCTCTAGTGAAGCGTGTGCGTGCACAGCGAGATAAGGGGTACTAGGGTCCTTCTCCAACTCTGAAATGCCTCGAATACAAAGGTGTTCAAAGCGTCGCGCGGGTCGAGATGGCCCATGACGCTCTCGTCTTCTAGCATAAGCTGCGATCCACCCTTAGGTGAAACGGATTGTAGCCTGGGGTTTTTGGGTGCACCACACAGTAGTGATTACACGAACGCACGCCGATGCCGGTTCTCCGTGCAGCGTGGTGCCAGTCAGCAGTCATGCTGCACTGGCTGGCAAGATGCTGCGACATGTTGACCCTCTGAATGACAGCAAAACATTACACTGTCCAAATGATCAACACAACCCTTCTTTCCCGTTGCTATTTCCATCAGAGCCCTCACGAGGTGTGGGAATGGCGCAGTTTCCGCACGAGATGTGGGCCCTGCACGTGCGCAGGAAGCGCGTCAAGTGGACCGTCTGGGCGTGCGCAATGCCGATAGCAGCACCACCGCAGGGGCTGGACGTCAGCACCGCGTGTTGGTATATACGTGTCGTAATGGACCTCTTGGCGAATATGTGCTGCCACCTAGACACGCGAATCGGTTCGAGACTAGGTGACTGGAAAACAACACGCGCCCAAGGCCTCTCCCACCCGTTCCACACCCAAAACGTAAGCTACATCCTGTTCACCCATTGAGGCGATGTGACCTAGATACGGCTCCCCCAAGCTCACCTTTGTCCCCATCGTGCGTAATCTTCCGCCCCGAGGTCGACACAACGAAACCGCTCAAAGGCGAGAAATGCAAGATGGCGGATTGTTTGGAACTAGATACTCTCGAACCCAGGCGCATGAAATACTCCGCGCATGCGCACCGCGTATTTCTACAAAAGGTCCATTCAGTCGCCGATTGACCGTTCGATGATTTCTAAATTCGAGAAACAACCTACGTCCCCGCGACCGCGCAGCGTGCACAACTCTCGGGAAATTCCTGCGTTAGTCAGGCATAGCGCACGAAGAGATGGCGTTGGTCACCAGCCGATTAAAATGGAAAACGCACAACGTCGTGGCGCAGCCAGCCATTCAGGATCTCAAAACCTCTTGTCCCCGAGGC
>JABSTQ010007790.1:0-26188 GCA_013358835.2 Ixodes persulcatus
TTAAAAGTGTGTGCATTAGTGAGATGGAATTGACAACTTTATTTCGGGCAGAATTTACAAAAACTCACTAAGGATTCACAAGTACTTGACAAAAAGCAAAATTACATCGTGCTAAAGGCGAAGTCTATTCAACTTAAAATTTTGGTATTACGACCAACTCCAAATTGGAAAGGACTATATACTTTATGCGGGGACAACATTCTGCAGCTATGAAGTTAGAGGGGCACTAAAGGAGGTTTCTGAGATTGCTTTTGGTGATAACTCATTTTAGAGCTCTAGGCATCCGAAAAATTCCAAAAGTATAATCATGCGCGACCTGGCCAAACGACACACGGTGCTCGACAGCTGATCGCAAGTGCTGGCTTCCCGCGTGTGTTGGTGACGTGCATGCTGTTCCTCGGTCGATTTGGGTAAAGTGGCACTAAAGACTTGTCCTGAAGACGCTTGTTTTTGTTTTTATATAACGGAGTAAATGCTAGTTATACGTTAGAAGTTTCAGATGACAAAGTCACTTATTAAGCCCATCAAAATAGAAATACACGCAATCTATGTTTTATTTTTATGTACAGAGAGCGACACTGTCTGCGCAAACAAGCGATCGCCGTTCTTTTCAGCTTTTTTTTTTTTTAAACCAAGGGATGTCATCTAAGTTAATATTGCTATGGAAAGAGCTCATTTAGTTCTATATTGTAAGCGATAATATTTCGTGCTCACTAATACTATTTAGAAGTAAAATGCGAAAATGCGCCCATGTCGTGTTTGCGCTAAAAGTGTTACGATGTGTACACTGCACAATACTGTCAGTGCGAACACAACATTAGCGCTTTTTAGTTTTACTTTAAAATATAACTAGTTGGAGGGCACATTTTAACGTGTATGCTAGTGTCCTAAATTACCATTTACCACAACAAGAATTTTTGATGATAGCCTTCCGACTCTAAAAGAAAACAGCGAAAACACGCCATCGCTTGTTCGCGCTAACAATATCGAGCTCTCTAACTAACTGCTTTCTATGAGAAAACAAAACACTGATATCAATTCAATTCAACAGTCTTTGATGGCTCGGTTTACCAAGATTTCCAGGGTCAGTTGGGCCGCTGGTGGAGCATGGTGTTGGTCCAGAGGAGGTGCTGCTGCATGGGTAGGAGTGGGGCGATCCAGAAGGGGGAGAGCTGGAGGGGCAGGAACGGGCTCTTGATCCGGAGGGGGGGGGGGGGGGGCTGCTGCGGGGGTGGGGACGTTGTGTTGATTCAGAGGGAAGACAGTTGCGGGGGCCGGAGCAGGGTGCTGAGGCAGAGGGGGTGCCGCTGCGGGGGTGGGAGAAGCAAGGAATGCAGCTGCCACTGACGCAAGACCAATGGACGGGGCTGATGCTGGAGCACAGGGAAAAGGTGGAGACCTATTGATTAATTTCTATCATTTAAACCAGGCTCCTGGCTGTGCAGAACCTACAATATCCTTTAAAAGGCCTGAAAACTTTCCAGCTGAAAGTTCTCCCCCCCCCCCCCCCCGAAGTCTTCCCTTTTGCTGGGGCCTCCTCTCCCCCATCATCCTCATACGGCATTTTGTCATGGGCACCACCGAATCAAGATCCTGGCTGCGTGCCTAGCTTGTACCCCTTTTTTGTTTGTTCATTACTGTAGGATCCAACTGTAAGCACAGTGTTAATGCAGAGTAAAAAAAAGCAGCATACGAGTACTTTTGTTGGCTAGTGCTGATGATTGGACCAGTTGGTAGCCAATTATTAAAAATAAATTGTGAAGAATGATGGAGGATACAAACACAACACAGCGCTGTGTTCATCTTCTTTTTTGTGCGATTCCCATTCTTTGCTTTTAATAATAATAAATATATAATGATTTTTTTTTGTTTGGTATCATCTGTATAGGGGTTCGTTTATCGTTTATTCGTTACCTACATTTCGCCCTGGGGGCATTATTGTAGGGGGGTAACTTACATGTAAACACAACAAATACACAAATAACGTAACGACCCACCTACTATTGCATTCATTTTGGCGGCAGCTCCAACTTCCTTATGGTGCCATCAATGAGAAAGTGCAGCGTGGGCATCACTCTCACTCTTGTGGTGCAGTTCCCCAGGTTACCATAGGTTGGAAGCTGGCAGCCAAACTGAGTCAGGCCTGCCAGCCCCGCGGGAAATGTCAATTCCACTCTTTTAGACGTAGACACCCACGTTTTGCGTGTACCTGAAAAAAGCTATAACAGAGGGGAAACACAATAATTGGCCCTTTTTGAATGCATCTTTTTCTTTTGCTGAGAACATACATAAAAGTCACACGCTATTGTACATTCAGTGGTGCGGCTTAATTTATGATGAGCATTTTTTTATACAACTTCGAGCATTTCGAGAAAATGTACAATATAATGGGTTGGACATAAATTGTTGCTATGAACTATCCTATACATTTACACATTGCCTGATACCATAAAAGCAATAGAGCTTTACAAATTTGTAACCAATTAAAAGTTGGCATTTATTTAATTTACTACTATTGGCTATTATTCTTTGACAGAAAGAATAACTGGGCGAGTCGGTACGTTGGTAGTCTTTCAACTCCATCGAATATTCAGGTTCTTTTCGCATTTTTTTATGTTTTTGCCTTTCTAAGGGCTCTGTCTTTTTGTAGCGGCTTTTGCCGCCACTAAAAAACGTGAAATCCAAACTCACCTTATTTACATCATACAATTGTAAACTTCGAAAGCATGGCGCTTCGGCATACGCGAAGAGACCGCGCGTCTCTACGGCACACGCATAGCATTGGCAATAAATCATGCTGCTCGCTCTTGTAACGTTTTTCTCGCTCCCGCTTTACGAATCGAATCGGTGGCGAGCGGCATTGGGTCCACCCGTCAGAACTAGCATGACCTGTGATTGCTTGAACTGCCGTCAGACTGCACTTGAACGCTCCGCCAAAGCGTCGTCGGACGAACGTCGTCGGACGGCGCCCAGAACAGGCTCTCGGTTCCGCCGCACGCGAATCTGTCTCTCACTGCGGAGCGAGCCATAAGTTTTACAGAAGGTACGCTCTTTTCAAATAACTAAATAACACCAGCCAGAAGCATTGTTAGAATCAAGCATAGCTTAACAAGCACATGGTACACGACAAAGTTTGAAACAGCGGCGCACTTCGCAGAAACAAAAGAAACTTACTCACAGGCGCTTGCAGCAGCGTCCGGCACTTACGGGCGTTAGGTATAACGCAGCGTCTCCCACCTCTCAGTCATCGCTTGACATTCTTGAACATGGTATTCGTAAGGAAGATATCTAAAATATCTGCTAAAACGGCTAAAACGTAAAAAGGGAAGCGAATTTCGAAGCCTGTGGAACCCCAACGGCAAGCAAACGGAAGCTGATTGCGATAGCGATGGTCTTGCGCAATCTTCAAAAGATTCTTTTTTCTTTGTAACGAAACCAAGCAAAATAATATTATATTACTAATAATAATGTCACTATAACAATATTGTAAAATATTAACAAAGATTTATTCTATCTTATGTTTTATCTAAACTTTAGGTATTCTTTTGAAGTGTAGAAACCGAAACTATCTCAACCAACCTTTCGTTCGTCGTATTCGTTTCTGTATGTGAGTGTGCGTGTGTGTGCGTGCATGCGCCCGGCTTCGTGTGCGCGTGTGGATGCGTCCGCGTGCTTGTGTGTGCGTGCGTGCGTGTGTTTGCGCGTGTGCACACGTGCGTGCGCTCGTGTATGTGTGTCTGCGCTCGCGCAAGCATCTGTGTTTGTGCGTTCTATTGAACTAACGCCTTCAAGAAGATTTATTACTATTATTATTATTATCGAAATATGGCAGCGCGAAGTCCAGTGGTCCTTCCTTAACGCTGCAGTAAACACTAGTTTATTGATTGATTGACCTCTATTTTTGCCGGTTGAGATTTGAGACAGATGCCAATCGGCCACTTTTACAAATAGGGCGAACATCTGTTGTTCTTCTAAATATCGCGCTTCGAACGTACGTCGAGAAGTCCAACGCCTTGATTGTTTCCATTTGAACAGTTTGATTACCAATATGACCCGTTCAATTACAGTACGTGTAGTTCAAATTCTGCTACAACAAAATAAAATATGTTTTTTTTTAGTATGGTGTGACGACGATTTGCGCCCGTATAGCCGGCGACATAAAACTTACGCAAATTTCAATTAGAAGACTTTTGCACTTAAAGTGGAAAGCTCAAAATTACTGTTTTAGACAGAGGAGGGACTCGTACATGAGTACAAGTCTTTAACAAAGTGGTAAATTTTGGAAAACGAATGGTCCCTTCCTTTCTGGTGTGTTTCTCCGTAACTCACCACTCACCACATAGGTGAAACAAAGTCGCATATTAATTAAAAAAAAAACTGCGAAGAGTTTTAGTGGAACAAGTCTTTAGCAACTGGAACAAATTTAGGCGGTACAGCTGATCAGCCTGCTCTAAATGCACGTGTTCCATCTAAAAAAAATCAATTATAGAAAGAAAAAAAACAAGCGTTCCACTTAAAACCGTTTGATCCGCTAACAATTTGCCAGGACTTAGTCTAAATTAGTGGAACGCCAGCCTTATGCGGAACTTAACTGGACCTTAGTGGAACCAGATTAAGAGTGTATAGATGCCGCACGCTTTGAAGGTGCGTTGAAGACGCTTCCGTGTTTACCGGGAGTGCGCTACTTCTCTAATCCTAAACAATACTAATGCGCGCCTAAATTATACTTGGAGTGTTTATACTTGGGTTGCTTAGAGAGTTCTTGGAGTAGGCCAGTAGTTATATGATCAAAACATACTTGGCAAGTATACTTGGATCGTGGAACGGATCCCACGTGCCATATACTACTGCTCTACTTTTTGTAATATTGTATTACACTCCCTGCCTTAGTGTATACCAGAAGTATGTCGAGTATAAGTTTATTACGCTTTTTTTTCGCTAAGGGGTAGCTTGCGACACCTAACCTTAAAAAAAATTAATAAAAGAAATTGTTTCTTTTTTTTCTTTTCTTTTTTTCTTCTTTTTCTCCCATATTTTAAATTCTTCACCCCTTATCCCCCTTCAACTATCACCGGGCAGGTAGAGTACTTTCCAAGAAAACTTTTGGGGGATCGGGCAAAAGAAGAAAAAGATAAACACCGCCCCCGCCTCCTCTCCCGGGCCAGGGAGTCGCTAATTTTCCTCTGGTGAACCTCGTCGGCGTTCCTCCTCGAACCAGACCCACTGGGGGACAGGTGTGAGACTTTGATAGAGCTGGATATCTATCATACTGACACGGATCGCTTGTCAAAGATAACATTTTAAGTCAAATTAAAGCTCAGATTATAATTTTCTTTTTTAAATAACATGTAACTTTTATATGCATCATAGTCAGCTCTTCGTGAGTTTGTCATATTAAATCAACGAAAGTTTAGATGAAACCCAAAGATACAAACTGTCATATATACGTAGTCAATCCAAGTATCATTGACGATGGTTTCGACTATCGTTTGGAGGGGTGGCGCCGAGTTCTTCGTTTGTTACTAACGTTTCAGCTGCAGTGGAGAGTTCCTCGTTTGTCAAGCGTCTAGCATGCTGCATGAGTAGTTGCAACGTATGGATTTACAGTTAGAAATACTTTATGATTTCGTCATGCTGCCACTCAACTCTGTAGAGTTACTGGCAGGACAAAAAGTGCAGATCATTTGCCTGATGGCTTTGCCACCTTGTGGGTCTTTAAAAGTGCCAAGGCTCCGTGTGAGTCGACTATGGGGAGGGGGCGAGCCGACGGCGTCGCCCCCGTCGCCTATTGTTCGCTGCTACCTGGCGGCAATCGGCGCGGAATCGTCGGGTAGCAATGCCGGCGAGCTACACTGCGGCCAATGCGCCTTTGTCGTTATCGCGCAACCTAATGCGGTTAAAAACGTATTGAGCCTTCCTCAATGTCACACAGTTGTAGAAAGACAAGCTGCATGCCCTACGATTATGGTGCAAAGCGGTTTTATTTCGATGAGAGGGCGTCAGTTACTATGCGGCCTGCTCCGCAGCGCCCACGCGCGGGTGCCTCGAGCTGGATTTCAGGCGCGGTTAATCACCTGAATTACGCGAACGTGTTAACGAGCTCAGTTTTGTTTGTAGCATTTGAATAACCAGTGATACAGTGAGGGTTTTTCTTGCGCACTAAATCACTTGGACAGCGCAGTACGATTGTTTCCGCCAAATGTGTAGCTAAATCAAAGTGCGCGGTGACATCCGCGTCTTCGTACGGTGCAACTGCATAAAGTGCCAATCGCTGCGAACTAAAGGCCCGTTCACACTCTTGCGACCGAGTAAGACCTGGACAGACCAAACCGGTTTTTAAGCCTCTTGCAACGTCTTAGGACGATGCTCCACTGCAGCGCATCTGGTCCTAAGACGTCGCAAAAGGCTTAATGACCGGTCACGTCTCTCTCGGTCTTAGACGGTTGCATAGGTGTGAACGACGCTTTAACGTATACGAATAATTAGATTTTTTAAGGTTTAAAAAAAGGAATAACGGCTTCGATCGTACACGTACAGTGCTCGATGGTCGGCTTGGATATAGTAATTTTGCAATGACAGGGCGTGCAATACTGACCTTTAAGATATACTTATTGTTAGTGATACAAACACTAAAAATCCTAAACAGGGTCGTTCAAAATCAATTAATTGTGTTCTACTTGCAATTTAGCATTCAATCATATAAATTAAAACCAGCAAAACAAATGCCAAAAGAAAACACTCGACAATTGCATTTCAGAGAAAACAAAATGCTGTTATATAAACGCTATTGATGTCGGGTAGCTCAAAGGAAGGTAAGTGTGAAATTGCATTACTTTATAAAAGTAACCTAAATTGTAATGAATTACTTTTTGTCGAGTAGTTGTTCTAATTGTAATTACCTTTTTTTGGACAAAGGTGTGGTTTGTTTGTTTGTTTGTTTAGACCACAGGCCTGGGAAGCTGGAGCGAAAGGCGGCAAACGTTGTAACTATAATTAAATTACATTTACGAACTAATTGGCCAAAGTGTGCTGCTAGGCAGATTATACAACAACCTTTCTTCGGTATATATACACGATTTTAACAGTTCAACTGCCTGTTAGAGGAGCTCAATTACCAATTTGAACAGTTAGACCACCAGTTTGAGCAGTTAGCTACCAGTTTGAACAGTTCCACCATAATTCGAAGCTCTGCTGCAAGTTTGAAGAACAGTTTGATTATCAGTGTAACCAGTTCAGTCACCATTTTGAACAGTTCGAATACCAGTAGGACCAGTTCTGCTACCACTTTCACCTGTCTAGCACTCAGTTTAGCCTGTTTGGCAAGTTCAGCTGTCTGTTTCCCAAGTTCGGCTGCCTGTTTGGCAAGTTTTGCTTCCTATTTGGCAAGTTCGGCTTCCTGTTTTGCAAGTTTTGCTTCCAGTTTGGCAAGTTCGGCAGCCTGTTTGGCAAGTTCTGCTTCCTGTTTGGCAAGTTTTGTTGGCTGTTGAGCAAGTTTGGCTGCCTGTTTGGCAAGTTTTTCTGCCTGTTTGGCAAGTTTGTCTGCCTGTTCGGCAAGTTCGGCTGCCTGTTTGGCAGGTTAAGGTGCCGGTTTGGCTCGTTAATGTTCCAATTCGGCCAGTTTGTTTTCCTATATCGCCAGTTTAGTCAGTTCGATTTCCATTTTGCCCAGTTCAAATTCGGGTATGCCGGATTCAGAATCCTACTGTTTTTTGTCAATAGGGTGGTCGAACAGAAATAGTTCGTTGGAAGCTGAATACTCGCCATAGGTACTAACACTCCTGATAACCAAGTTAAAAGGGTGCATCCGTGTCCATCCAAGTACCGATCATCTTCAGAACACTCGCCGGCAAGCACAAATGATTTTTTGGGCAAAAATCACTTGCCAGAGGTAATTTGAGCACCGCGGTAACCAAGGCGAAATAGAATATCCGTGTCCCGACAAATGCCGCTCATCTTCTGACCACTGGCGTCCAAGCCCAAGTGGTTTGTCGAAAAGTCACTTACTTGACAGAGACATTTTGCTATACCGGTACAGAGCAAAAATACCTCACCGGTGTCCACACAAGTGCCAATCATTTTCCAAACACTGGCGGCCGAGCATAAGCGGTTCATTGTGGGACACTTACTTGCGGGAGATATTTTGAGAGCCGTTAGCCGAGCAAAAATAGCTCACCAGTGTCCAGCCAAGTACCGGTGATCTTCTGACCACTGTTTGACAAGCTCAAAATAGTTCATCGGGAGGTCAATTACTCGGCAGAGATACTTTGAGCACCGTTACCCTACAATAAGTAGCTCCCCAGTGTCCAGTCAAATACCGATCATCTTCACTGTGGCGACCGAGCTTAAGCGGTTTATTGGGAGGGGGGACAATCACTTGCGGCAGATATTCTCAGCGCCGGTAGCCGAGCAAAGTGAGCTCACCAGTGTCTAGAGAAGTACTGATCATCTTCAAAAACCTGGCGACCGAGCATACACGGTTACTTGAGGGGAAAATAACTTGCCGGAGATATTCTGAGCCCCGGTAGCCGCGCAAAAATATCTCATCAGCGTCCAGCCAAGTACCAATGACCTTATGACCACTGGCAGCCAAGGTCATATGGTTCGTCGGGAGGCCAATTACTCAGCAGAAATATTTTGAGCACCGGTAGCCGAGCAAAAATAGCTCACCAGTGTCCAGACAGGTACCGATCATCATCAATGGTGGCCGAGCATAAAGGTTTTATGAGGGGGCAATTGCTTTCCGGGGATATTCTGAGTGCCGGTAGCCGCGCATAAATAGCTCGTCGGTGTCCACTCATGTATCCTATGATCTTCTGATTAATGGTGGCCGAGCCCACACGGTTAATCTGGTGGACACTTACTTGCCATAGATATTTTGAGTACCGGTAGCAGAACAAAAATAGCTCACCAGTGTCCAGAAGAGTACCGATCACCTTTTGAACACTCGCGGGCGAGCATGAACGGTTCTTTGGGTGGACAATAGACCTTTTCAAAAGTTCATCGAGCAACATTGGCGGTCCCCATTGCTTGCTCACGACGCGCGTCATTGGATCCGAGCCCTCGCCGAGCGCTGACGCAAAGCTCGTTTTCAATACGAGCTGATCCGAGTTCACGCCGAACGATGACACCGCCCTCATATCCAATGCATGCTCGGGGTGTCCGAGCAAGCAGTGTCGGACAAGCGTTGGCGCGGACTTTTGAAAGGGGTCTATTGCTGGCCTGAGATATTTTAAGCACGCTATAGTCGAGCAGAAACTAGCTCATTTGTGTCCTTACAAGTATCGATAATCTATGAACATTGGCGTCCAAAGACAAATGGAGATGTCTGCAACCGGATGCTTGCCGGTTATATTTTATCACATATAGCCAACACCTGCCACGGGCCAAACATTCTGGAGAGCTGCCAAAGGCTGGCCAGAGGCAGAACCCAATTACTTTGTTGCCTGGACAAGTGATCGTCAGGAGCCGGTGCCGCGGCTCCTACCCGAACCGGTCGTGTTGCAGCTTTTTGGCTCCATTTATGCGCTCCAAAAGCGGTTCGTCTGGTGGGAGCCCTGCGATCTCTTTGCGGAACGCGTCCCACCGGAAGGTTATGAGGGTACGCGTATCGTCAGCCAGTGATATTTTTTCGAGGCCTACGATTTTCGGAAAGTGTTCGCTGCCCCAGGTGTCGTCGACCAACTCCCACGAGCACGGCAGGCCCGGCGAGTGCCACGTTACGTCGGGTGACGTTCACTCCTGGAGCTGACTGTCGGCCCGGCGAGTCAAGGCGTTCGGGGAATCGACGAGCGCAAGGCCGGCCGCAGTTGCGTGGTCCGCGACTCTTTGGCCTCTCGCTGTGCTCGATTTCGACCCCCACGACGCGTGATGCGCACTGCAGTCACCGCCGATCAGTGCAGGCAGAGGGTGGATCGTGAGGATAAACAGGCGATAAAGTTAATCTGCGTCTTGGTCGTCGGTGAATGGGTATGGTCTTCAGTACACACACGAGACCAGAATGTGCCTGTCTCTGAGGCGAGCCGCCACCGCCGTCACCTCGCGCTTGATTTTGGTGTGGTTTTACAGCGGAGCTGTTAAGGGCTAGTTTCTCTAATTTCGTGTCCATGGGCAAATAAATCTCGAAACACCCACTGGCAGCTACAGCCATCTATGAGCGACGGCGGAAACCAGACATTCGGAGCGTCGATTGTCTGGTTGCCGTTGTCGCTCATAGATGACAGTACATAGTAACTGCTCCGGTGTTCTTCCCTCTTCACCAGAGTGGAAAGTTTTTTTATGGTGGACGGGGTCGATGGCGGGACGGTAGGGGCATGGTGAAGCATTGTTACCTGGTCAAAATCTCAACGAGGAGTGAGATACGTCATTTAACCAATGGATTGAAGGTTTGATGAACGCTAACAAAAAAGGTAGTGGTATTTTCTAGGTGAGGGCCAGTAAACGCTTGTCATTTACATATGTTACTAGGTACCTAAGATTGGGAACCAGTAGCGGTCAGGCTAGTGACGGTTACCAGGTAAAAAAAGAGTACCGGTTACAAATCAACCTACTATATTTAACTACCCTTAGTGAGTAACTGGCATTAACTCTCACAAGACCAGCTGGCGCTAGTAAAATCAAATTCAAAGTTCACCAAAAATAAATATAGCTTGGATGAATCTTTTTCTCCTCTGCTTAGATTGACATTCCAACAGCATGCATTTCACATTTGCATATCTAATATATATTTATCACAGACAAGTAATATAAACACAGAAGCCCCACGCACGCACAACAGACAAATGACGACACGCTATCCCAGTCGGTGCCACCAATTGCTATCCATACGCTTTTACTCTGTTCAGTTGAAAGAAATCGTTTGGTCACTGACCACCTCGTCCGTAAACGATGTGTTTAATATGAGGCTGCTTTCGCACCAATATTGTTATTAAATATTGTTGCTAAACATTTTAAGGAAAGTATTTTTTTTTAAGAACTAACGATACACAGAGTAATTATATGTGAGAGTCTATAAAACAGCATCCCAATCGGCTCCCAACAGCCATTTTCTCGGTTCCCTGTATAGTCTGCCTTACTTTGAGCATGTGCGTCTCCGTAGCAACCGTATTGTCCTTACACCGTATTTCCGATTCTGGACGGTACTTTACCAACTTTACGCTTTTAAGGCCACTGTTAGGACCGAAGACGGCTCCATGAGAATCATCGAATCACCGAGAACACAAAGACTGCGATGACGACGTTTTCAGTGTAAAGTAGGAGCGAAGCAGCAAAGGCGAACGCGAAACCCACGCCACTAAGCTGGTCAAACGATCGCCCTCGAGCTGCGGATCTGCTGGCCAGCGGACGCTCGCCAACGGCTCGTTAGGCCCATCCTCGGAGCAGTACATGTCCACGCAGGGATCCGGACATTTCGGTGCAGGACGTTTTGGTGTAGGACTTTTCGGTGCGGACATTTCGGTGCACGGTCTTTTCGGTGCACTGGCCTTTCGGTGTAGGAAGCAAGCATAACATCTGAGGCCAGACCCAAGATGAACTTGAAACATCGTTTATTCACAAAAACACGTGCCATCAAAAATTTAGAAGGACACATTACGAGCAACGCCTCTGAGAAATCAAAGAGCATGGTTGCGGTCATACTCTCTAGCGAGTGTCTGCAGGCGCTCGGAAACCTTTACATATTTTGTTGCCGGCTTGAATCGCTGCCCCATCTCAAGTTGTGTAAGCCGGTGAAGCTGCATGCAGTCGTCTCTTTGCAGAACCTCCAGGAACCTCCAAAGGGACGGGTGGGAGCATTGCACATGAGCCTGGAAGCCCCTGTGCCATGCTTCCACCGAGTTGGTGGTCTTGGAGTCGCACTGGAGCACGGTGTCATGGTGATTCCAGAGTTCCACTGGAAACTGTGCGTCTCGCCTTCCCCCCAGCCGTGGGCCGTCCTATGAAGGTATCTTCGAAGTAATCCATAACTGGTTGCAGATCTGAGTGTTCGCTGGACGCCAGTTCGGTGAAGATACCCTCCACATCACTCCGGGGTACCATGGAAAGAGCAGGTATTATGCGGGCCTCCAAGTTGATTCGAGGATCACAGGCATATAGTTCTTCAAGTCCTTCAGATTGAACCTTGCGATAAACGCACTGCGATAAATGAAAGAAGCACCCAGGCACGTCGGATGTTGGCAAGACCGTTTTGAAAGCGTTAATGGCTGCAAGTTCGTAGTCGACTATTAGGGTGCTTGGCTCGCAGACCCCTCCACACTCGCCAATAAGGGCGCTCAGAGCTCGAGTGTACGTTGGACAGTTTTTACGGGTTAGCAGCATATAAGCCGCGGGGAGAACAGATCCGGCAACTTCACAATGTAGGCTGTAAACTTGAAAAAACAGTTCTGGTGTATCCTTGAATGTACCGTCGGCAAACCATTTCTTGGATGTTTGAAGAACTTCAATCATCTGCGGACTGCAGAAAATAAGGAAGCGGTCCTGATCTTGCACACCGGAGTCGAATACAAGAAACCTCGAGCCGTCTTTCTTCGACGCGTAGTCAGCTGGAATGGTAACGTCTTCTAACCTCAAGGATAGGGAGATCGGCCTTTGCTCCTTTGCACGAACTCTCCTGCACGTAAAATAGTTGGGATATCGTTGGCATCACGGTTCAAAACAGTGACACATGTGAATAAGAAATGCGTGCAATGTGCGATTTTAAACACTACGAGGAGCTACGCGCTAAACACCTCTAGACTATGAAATAAAAATAGCGAACGACTAGGAAAGTAAGAGGGGGAAAAGACTGCTCATGATCGTGAACTGTAGCGCGCGCCTTGTTATTTATTCTGTTTTTATGTGACGCGCCATGCAATTAAGCCCTGTCCTGTTCCCCTCTTATTTTCCTAATCATTAACACCGACGAGCCCATCAGAGGTACGCGTTTAAACGCTCCTTTTAACGGTAAAAATAACGAAAGTATAGTAAGTATTGTTCCCACTGCCATTTTTCATACCTCTTCTAAACTTTCGCCTCCCAAAATATATTATTAAGGTCTATTTTTGCAAACTGGGTAGTAATTATAGTAGCCTAAATGCTTACCTCAGTGTTCTCTTGATGGTATCTTGAGGTGGCAGGTAGCTACACGCTTCCGGCGTCATCTCGGTGATGAGGCGTCCGACAACGGCTTGGTTGCATTCTTCCGTCGCTCTGGCTCTCTCCTTCATCGAGGATTAAGCCAACTTGGCTTCTTGTTCCATTTGGCAGGTGGCATGAGTATGTTCGTTGATGAGTTGCACGACTTCCCCATCAATGGTATGTGCCCTTCTTGCATTCGAGCTTCCTGCTGCATTTCCAATATGTCTGCGAGGAATAAAAGGTGAATTAAATCGAAGTCGTTTAGAGTTTGACCCTTAAGGCCCGTTCACACTGCCCCATTTCCTTACGTTAAGTTACGTTATGAAATATTATGTTGAAGTCACCGGGACTTCTGTGCTTCATATTAAGCGAGGCTACCAGTTCAAGGAAAAAGCATGACACGCGACATTCGAGGCAGGAATGTTTCGGTCGTAACGTAACTTAACGTAAGAAAATGGGGCAGTGTGAATAAGCCTTTATTTTAATATCAAAGGGAAGCTAAAACACTTCCTAAAAAACAACAAAAAAAAAGGAGCGAGAGGTGAATTTTACCGTATTTTTATTCCTTGAATCAGAATATCACATTCATTTTCTCCGGAGATGTAACTATACTTCGTCTCACCTTAGTATGGATTATTGTTAGCCGCGCGTGCTAAAAGCGCGAGCTAGACGCTTTGAATGAAGCCGCGGCGGCTGCACGAGTGCTCGTGCAGCAAGTGCTCTAGTCAAGGCAGTCAAGACTGGCCACTCGCGCTAGCACAGCCTTCGCGGTTAGTCCATGCTAGGGTGAGACGAAGTATAAACGCGAGAAAACACGAAAAACCTCCGACCAGTCGTGACGTTTTGTCAGATCTTTGGGCCGCCAAGCGCGTGTCGCTCGTGTGGGCAGCGCGTGCAATTGCAAGCTTGTTAGGTATTTTCCCCCACACCGACACTAGTCGTGACGTCTCTTTCTGACTTAAAAAAAAAAAAGAGTGCGCGTGCATAGCTTTGACAGGTGCTGTAGATGCGCGAGAGCGGGGGTTCCGAAAACTCCTAATATGACGCCCCGCCCCGGGGAAGGGGGGCTTCAGTCGTACTTTTAAAAATTAATTTCTGCAGCCTCCGTGAACCATATTGAAAAATAATCTCGATATTTGTGATTCTGGAGGCCAAATGAAGACGATTTGGGTGTTTTCCCTCAAATACAAAACCGCTTCAGTTTTTTTTAATAATAATTAACTAAGAGTCATATCCCATCATAGTGATATTATTGTATTCCATATACGATTAGGCCACGAAATACGCTAAAAATAAGCTAAACAAATTGATTGACTTCGCAGTCTTTCTTACAAATTTGAAAACTATCGCTATTCAATGCTTTAGGCAAACAACATTACCTTCTCTTTGAAGCAGCGCTCCTTGTCGTATTCGAATCCTTCGCGCAGAAGTTTGGACCCTCCACGTTTACTTCGCAAGTTGACCGTCATCCTCAAGCTACCACCTCGACTCAACCAACATCAAATGAAATAGGACGATGACATGCAGATGCCACGCTTTTATCCTCGTTTTCGAACAGTAGTTAGCACTGTACCAACGTTCCTGGCGCACCAGAAGGTTTTGTTTCTAAGCGGACGTTGCAGATAACGAAGTCTATGGTTTGGGGTTGGTTTGAGGTTCTTAGAAGGGAACAAAAGATTGTGTTCCGGGTGTACCTTTCGTTTATGTCTCTAGTGCTATTTATATAGGTTTTTGTGAAGGCTTTTTTTCTAAGCTTACCTTGAAGATGACAAAGTGTATTTGGGGTTGGTATGATGGTACTTAGAAGTGAACAAAAGATTCGTGCTTAACTCACTGTTTCTGTAACTGCATAATGTTCGGAAAAACAAACGAGGTTGCTGTGTTTGACACGTCACTGTTTTCGTTTCTTATCTTCTCGGCTTTAATTTCAACCCACTCTATTTTACACCAGTCTCGGGTAGTTTAGAAACATGATCCTCATTGTTCTTTGTGAGTCCCCATTGCCCTTCTTTTTTTGTTTCTTAGTTTAATTCTTGGAACTTTCCAGTAACTTGAAAGTGTGTTGTCCTTTTGTGCCCCCTAGTGTACGAGTTCAAAGTTGCTAATGGCTTGAAAGGATTTTGACCAATTCACTGTTCGTGCCTTCGAAAAGGTGTGCACGCTTCGTTTAGGTGTTATAAAAAATATGTTTCAGAAAAGCCCGTGCACCGAAAAGTCCGTGCACCGAAACGTCCGTGCACCGAAACATCCGTGCACCGAAATGTCCGTGCACCGAAAAGTCCGCACCGAAAAGTCCTACACCGAAACGTCCTACACCGAAATGTCCTAGACCCGTCCACGCACACACCCGCCCAGTCAAGCGCTCGAACGTTAACTATGCGCTCATACACGAGAACACAAAAATAACACACGACACAGGGCAAAAAGGGCAGGTGAAGTTCGCAGAAATGAGCGTCTTGCAAATTCCGACTTGCCCCAACGCCCAAACGCGCTTCCTACAATGTTGCCAAGCGTTTCTTGCAAAAAAGACACATATTTTTGAAAGGGTACAAAAATAAAAGAAAATTTATGAAGTTTTTACTTCTCTTTGGAAATGTTTTAGCACGTGATACGTGTCTATTTTCCTCCCAGTTAAAACGGATACGAAATTATAAACGCTTCCAAGGAATGCAAACGACAGGGGGGGGGGGGGGGGGGAGGAGGGGGGGAAGGTGCTGCCACTTCCCATGCACACTCCTCAAAATTTACGGCGCTCCGTGGTGGCAGCCATATTAAAACTTGATACCAGGGTTGCTGCATATGTATATTATCTTTAAGTTAGAGCTGACGGAGAAAATCGGCGCAGCGCCGATGTACGCTGGAAGCTAGAGCCGGAATGGTTTCGTTCATTTTGTTTGGTCGGAGAAAATCTGGCAACAACGCACGTTTCAACATGGCGCCGGTATTATTTTGTTTTGACGGGACGCGAGAAGCTCCGCGGTTGGCGAGCACATGTAGCGAAGACTTGACCCGATAAGTGTCCCTGTGATATTCCCGGAAGAAACGTATCATTCGTAATCGTCGTCGGTGCTTTGAAACGGAAGGGAGTCACAGGGTCCACGAATGCGCAACCACACGCCAAGGTTCACGACAGCGCTGCGTAGACTTCGGCGATCTCGTTCTGTTTGGTGCAACATGGCGATGTGACAAAGAGCCGAAACGTTCGTGGTGTGTTGTGCGGTGCTTGAAGGTAGAAACCCACACTAACACGGAGCGCAAATTGGTTGTTGTGGGGTTGAGGTTAACGGGTTCAGTCCCGTCGTCGTCAGCTGGTCCGGGAGGACGCAGCGAGCGTCTTTAAAAGTACATTTTCCTTCGTTTCGTTTCAAAATGTGGAAGATTGCCGACGCATACCGTGAGTAAAAAGCTGCAGCGTTTTCAACAAAATTACGTCGTTTTAATTGAACAATTAACTCTGAACTGTTGCCCTAAATTTGCCGTTTTTATGCTTAGTGTTGTTGGACTGCGTTTGCACCGCGACGTGTTGGCACCGCGACGCACACCGCTCGAGTAGATAATTCGGTCCTGCAAACGACCGGTTATACATAATTTCAGAGAAGCTTAAGGCACCACCAATATTTTCCTGTAAATATCCTGTGAGTTTGTTGCGCTCATCTTGCGGTGTGGATAAATTAGGGCAAGATTTCCTACCTGCCTACAGATGCTTAAACTGAGACCATTTTTTACGTAGTGAACATAGTGCGTTGGGGCATTTGTTATGGTTCAATCACTTGAGAATCAAGAAATTAGGGAGAGCGAGCAAGCTTCCCCAACTTTGTCTCTTTTCTCTCTGGCACTGCCCCTAGTTTCAAGTTTCAGTAGACATATATACTAGCAGGTACAAACTGCTCTAAAACAGGTAAAAGACTGGGAAGTCAGGACAGTGGGGACTCCGTGTTTCGCACTTTTCGCAAGGCGACTGGGTAAGTGCTTTTGCGGGGTATGCGGAATATGCAAACAATTTTGTTATGCCCGTCGTTTGCGTCTCTCCAGCAAAGTGAATAAAATGATCTTCAAAGGCGCAATCTCAAGCCAACATTTACGATAACAGTGCGTTTGCTTCTGTGGACCATGTAGTTGTATTTTACCCTGCTCTCTGCAACACCGTGCCATGAAGAAGAGCTGGAACGTTCACGGTTTGTGCTGGGCTACCGGTTGAGAGAAACCCGCATCGCCTTCATCGACACCGAGTGCACTTGGGCTGTTGATGCTCACGCCTTTCATTCGCGGCTTGCCGCCAGTGGATCCGGCTGCTCGACGGTGAGGAAGCAGCGAGAGTGACCTCTGAAGTAAATTTAAATCCTCGTTCATCCACTCATCCGGTGACAAATTGTGAAAGATGTCCAACGTGTACTGAGGGCGGGAACTACGAGCGTTTTGCCTTGCTTTTGTAACTGAAACCAGAGCAGCGAGATAACTGCCTTGCGCTCTCCAGAATGACGGAAGCACAAGGTTTTCAAAAGCCCGTGTATAGGGTTTCAAACCAAGTAATCAAGACAAATATAATTAAACTTTGATGTCTGTATGCAGGAGAACTTATGTAACACAACTTTACATTATCCTTTAAAAACGAAAAAACAAGTAACACTCAGTCCGCCGTATATGGCAACAACTTCTTTGCTGCAAAACGTATGCTTGCAACGTAAGCGGTTTTAATACAGTGTACTAGCATACTGGGGTAGTGTTGGGACCGGAGGGGCTCGCCTGAAGCGCGTGGTATTGATCGCGACAGATGTCGACACCGGCGCGTTATCCAGAAGGTGTGCGCATGCGCGGCTGCACGCGCGAAAATATGAATCTTTGGTGCCGCTTTGGTGGAGTGCACAGAGGATATCTGATACAGCTACGACCTGCCAGCGGTCATACCGCTGCATTAATTACGCTGCGGCACGATCGTTGGCAACATGATGCTTCAATGTATTGGACGGTATAAGCTACATTACTCTACCTTCACATAAAAACAATTGCGACCTTCAAGAAGCGGATTGCTAGTTCATTCAGCGGAGAATTAGCTGCGACTTTCGGTTTGTCGGATGGTGAGCATTTTAAATGAAATGCCCGTTTCGTTGGTCGCAAACGCTTGTCCGATCGCTGCAGATTCTTCTCCCAAAGATCTCTTTTGGCTCTGTCCTTTGGAACGCCGAAAACGGACGCCGTTTTCAATCCTTTCACTCGAATGAGGCCCGTTTTGCAACCAGGTGCAGAGCAAGAATTCTGTCGCTGTTTCGCCAACGGCATTTCGGCACTACCCTTACGTGTTCACCATCCGCAATCGTGGTCCCGACACGCGCACCGCTCGAAGTGAAAAAATTACACCATCTTCCCGAGGGGAACCCTGGGGTGATGCGGAGCATCGTGTTGGTCCTGAGGAAAGAGTCAGTTGCGTGCTGACGTCGAGAAATGGTGCCACCGACTGCCCTAGCGTTACCCCCTACGCGAGCCTTCGTCGCGGCTCGCGGCAGAGAAACTTGGAACGCTCGCCGCTCGCCGTTTATTTTTTTTTCACACTTGAAGGAGAGGAGACTAGAGGAGGAGAGTTGCGCGTGCGCGCGCGGTGTGAGGAGAAGCGAACGCACGCGCAGTGCACGCAGCTCGTAGAGAGAGAGAGCGGAGAGAGTAACCAAGAGTAACGCGCAGCTGTTGGAGAGAGGGAAGGAGGAGAGTTGCGCGTGCGTAGTTCGAGTGCCGACTACAACGCCGACGCCGCGGGACATAGACCCGAGCAAGAGATGCTCCGCATCTAAAACACACGAAACTATACTCTATTTCACCTTGTGCCGTACCGCAGGAAAGGCTACAAGCGCGAGCTCCTTGCTCTAGGGCACATCTCGGCGGCACAAGCTCTCGTGCACCAAGGGCAGCTGCCAACGCTATGAGCTCGCGCTTCTAGCCTTCGCTGCGGTACAACATGAGATGAAACGGAGTGTATAAAATCGGGGTACCGACACGTGCACCGCTCAAAGTATAAAAAGAAAAAATACACCATCTTCCCGAGGGGAACCATGGGGTGATGCGGAGCATCGTGTTGGTTCCGAGGAAAGAGTCAGTTGCGTGCTGACGTCGAGAGATGGCGCCACCGACTGCCCTAGCGCAGAGCCGTATATTAGGAGAGTTTGGACAATAGGCGGAGCAAAGGCCGCCGCCAGCGCCGAATATTCCCCCCACGCTTAGAGCGTAAACTAAATTTGTGACACAGCGTCGACCAATCAGGAGACCTCTACTCCATCTCACAAATGTCGACAGTGAAGACAAAGGCACAGGCGCGTGAGCCTAGCTCAGCGAAACGCTATTGTTTGTACGAGGCCTCGTGCATAGGAGGCACTTTCCAAAGCCACGCGCTCGTGCCCATGCCTTTGTCTGCACTGCTAGAACAGCGTCCTGAGACTGGCTGAAAGAAAGCAGTGCAAAGGGTGGGGTGCGCGAGCGTCTTGAGACGCGGAGTTCCGCTCGGCACGGCTCAAATTATACTTCGTTTCACTTTACATGCGAGCGAAGCCAAAGCTAGAAGCGCGAGACCAGCGCTTTTTGCATTTCTCCCCAGCTCGCGCGCTCGAGCAAAGCCTGAACGCACGGAGCTTCCGTGCTCGCGCTTCCAGTTTTGCCTTCGCTCGCACATAAGGTGAAACGAAGTATAGTCGTGGCACAAATTTAGAGCACGCGACCACCGCTAGGGGCTGTTTCGCGGCCTGTGGTTGGCCCGAGATGCTCGCCTATTCAAACCAATGTATGGCCAAACTCTCTCAATAAACGGCTCTGCCCTAGCGTTACCCCCTACGCGAGCCTTCGTCGCGGCTCGCGGCAGAGAAACTTGGAACGCTCGCCGCTCGCCGTTTATTTTTTTTTCACACTTGAAGGAGAGGAGACTAGAGGAGGAGAGTTGCGCGTGCGCGCGCGGTGTGAGGAGAAGCGAACGCACGCGCAGTGCACGCAGCTGGTAGAGAGAGAGAGCGGAGAGAGTAACGCGCAGCTTTTGGAGAGAGGGAAGGATGAGAGTTGCGCGTGCGTAGTTCGAGTGCCGACTACAACGCCGACGCCGCGGGACATAGACCCGAGCAAGAGATGCTCCGCATCTATACTTCGTTTCACTTTATCTGCGAGCGAAGCCAAAGCTAGAAGCGCGAGACCAGCGCTTTTTGCGTTTCTCCCCAGCTCGCGCGCTCGAGCAAAGCCTGAACGCACGGAGCTTTCGTGCTCGCGCTTCCAGCTTTGCCTTCGCTCGCACATAAGGTGAAACGAAGTATAGACGTTTCCACTGTTTACAAAAATCACAGTCCACACGTGTTAAATCACAGTCCAGAACGCGCACGTTCGTCGCTTCGGAAAGCGAGCAAATCACGCGCCATACGCACGAACACTGAAAATGGAACCTGCCAAGTGCCCTTTTTTGGAAAGGTCTATAAAAGGCGGGCTGCGCGATTTTTTTCCGGATAACTCGACTACAGCGCCGCCACGAACTGTCAATACACGCGCCCTCACGAGCTCCCGTTGCCGAGCCGCTCCGGTCCCAACACTACCCAAGTTTTCTAGTACACTGTAGTTTTAATATTGCCACGCGCGACTGCAAGCAAGCGCGTGCGTGTTCAAGTGTTTACCGCGCTTGACTGTTGCGCGGGAGGTGTATGTTCAATTCCTGTCAGTGGACTGTCCTTTTATTTATTCTTCTAACTTGGCCTTCTCGTAAGTTCGAGAACTTTCTCGTCTGATTGAGTTCCGAAAGTTCTACGCACCGAAAGTTCTATGCCGAATAATGCAGAAACCCACGAGGGTACTTCAGGGATTCCGCAAGGCGAGCGGAATCAGTCCGCCCCAGCGTTCGACTCTGCTGTCGCGCCGACTTCGACGCCCGCGACGCTCTGCTGACTTCTGTTCCCTTTTTATTTTTGGGCACAAGTTGGCCCCATTAAACGCTTAGTTTCTTCAGTTATTCTTTGTTTCCTTGCCTGTTCATTCGTGACATTCTGGTGGAGGTGCGGGGTACTGCATGTCCATGCAGCGTACCCCTCCGAGGGCCCGCAGTGCAAGTCCGACAGCAAGCCCACGACGACCCGACGAAGACACTACCAATCCCCGATTAAGTCGCCGCAATCAAGGCCTACACCCGGAATTTGGACTTTCGCCACCCAGGACCAAGCAGTACAAACAGGCCGATGATTAACAACCAGTCGCAGCAGACCTCGACCGCTCCATACGTCGTCTTCATGCCTGTCGCCCCACGCAACACGACGCCATTTCATGGTGAGGCCCATGAGGATGTGGAGGACTGGCTTTAACCTTATGAACGCATAGCCCGTCATAACGGTTGGACTACGGAACAGCGCCTACAAATTCTCTACTTCTCCTTGGAGAAAACTGCAAGAAAGTGTTTCAAGAACCATAAGGATTCGCCGACGTCGTGGGACACCTGCGTCACCGAGCTGAAGCGGACATTAATGAATGAGCATCGTAGGCAGCGGGCCGAAGATCTTCTCCAGTCGAGGTTTCAACCACCCAACGAAAGCGTCACGAGCTTTGTGGAAGATGTTCTGCGGCTGAGTAAGCGTGTACCGAGGAGAAAATACTGCGCGTCCTCATGCGGGGCATGAGGAAAAGCATCTTCGGCGGTCTTGTCCCGAGCCCTCCGACAACAGTCGAAGGTTTCGTCAACGAGGCGACGAACATCAAACGTGCCCTTCAATCACAGACCTCCCACTACCAGCGACTTCCCGGCGTCGCTGCACCCTCACCTTCTAGCTGCAACAGGCCGGATCTCCGCGAGATCATCCGGGACGTCGTGCGCGAGGAAATTCAGAAGCTTCTACCTGCCGCAGGAATCACAGCTTCGCCCTCAATCGTCCCTATTATCCGGGAAGATGTTCATCAGGCGCTGCAGCCAGAAGTTCTCGTCGGCGCCACTCCCGAACGGCCGACGCTGAGTTACGCCGCAGCTACCCGACGACCACCGCCCCCAGCTCACCAGTATACGGCGCCGCCCCGACGTGAGCCTCCAGCGCCGCAGTATTCCCGACGCCAAGAAGATCGGGCGCACGTCCGCCCAGAGCAAGCTGCGCCGCGAAAGACTGACTGTGTGGAGGAAGGGCGATCGACGCCCGTTGTGTTATCACTGCGGTGAAGCCGGCCACATTTACCGTCGATGCCCCTACCGACAACTGGGGCTGCACGGGTTCCACCCAAACGACCCACGCCCAAGGTACGACGAAGGCCCTCGCGACATCGAGGAGTACCTCCGAAGTTCACCATCCTCAGCGCCGCCTCTCCGGCGTGAATCCCGCTCACCGTCGGCCAGACGTTCAGCGTCTCCAGGGCCACGACCCCGCCAAGAGAGCCTGTCTCCCCTGCGTCGCCGGAAAAACTAAGTGCGGCCACGCCTGGAGGTGGCGTTGCCGAAGACAACCGAAGTAAAGAGCCTCCAAGAACGACAGAGCGCCCCCACTCTCCCGACGATACGCATCACAACGACGCCCCTTCATCGGTGTCTAACAACCTAAACGTTATTATCGACGGCCACGACGCATCGACCCTCGCGGACACCGAAGCAGACTACTCAGTCTTGAGTGGGAGGCTCTCTCGCCACCTGCGAGAAGTGACAACGCCTTGGGAAGGCCCCCAAATACGAACCGCCGGTGGGCACCTCATCACACCAGTCGGGAGATGCACTGCTCGCGTCGAGATCCATGGTGAGACATGCCCTGTCAAGTTCGTCATTCTGAAAGACTGTTCGAGGGACGTTATTTTCGGAATGAACTTTCTCTGCCAGTATGGCGCCATCATCGACCTCGGAGCAAACTGGTTAACTTTACGAAAACCTGTTTCACCATCGGAGAAACCCAAGGCGACGTCATCCGCGGTCCGAGTCCTCGCAAGTCACGTGAACTTACCGCCGCGGTCAAGTATTTTCGTGCCTGTCAGGATCACCGAAGCTTTCAACGCCGAAGTCCTGCTCGAGGGGAGCCTCCAGTGGCTTCTAGGAAGAGGAATAGGTGTCGCAAGAGGAGTACCTGAGCTTCAGGATGGCCGCACTGTGGTCCTCGTGACGAACGTTTGAAACGAAGCGCAACACCTCACGAAAGGTGCAGCCGTTGGCCACGTCGAGGGACTCCGAAACTCCGCCGAAATCGCCGCCATTACTGACGAATCCTCGCCACCTCAGCAAGACAGTACGTCGCCTGCGCAGCTCGACATTGACCCTAAGCTTCCGGGCCCGAAACGACGTAAGGTGATCAACCTCCTCGCCGAATACTGCGACTGCTTTGCGACGTCGCCGAAGGTGCGCCAAACCGCCGTTGCGAAGCAAAGCATCGTTACCGAGGACGACGCGCGCCCTGTGCATCGATCTTCATACAATCTCCGTTAAAGAAAGGCAGGTGATCCAGGAGCAAGGTCAAGAGATGCTGAACGACGACGTAATTGAACTTCAAGCAGTCCATGGGCCTCTCCAGTCGTACTGGTTAAGAAAAAAAGACGGGACAGCTTAGGTTCTGCAAGGACTACAGGCAGCTGAACGCAGTGACGAAGAAAGACGTCGATCCACTCCCCCGCATAGACGACACGTTAGACCGGCTGCGCCACTCTCGATACGTTTTATCGATGGACCTTAAGAGCGGCTACTGGCAGATCGAAGTCGACGAACGGGACCGAGAGAAGACAGCCTTCGTCACACCGGATGGACGGTACGAGTTTAAGGTGATGCCCTTCGGACTATGCACGGCGCCAGCAACATTCCAGCGTGTCATGAACACCGTACTGGCAGGACTGAAGTGGCAGAGCTGTCTCGTCTACCTCAACGAAGTCGTAGTGTTTTCCGGTGACTTCGACGAGCACTTGCGACGACTCCGAGCTGTTTTCCAAGCCATACGGACCGCCGGACTCACCCTCAAGCCGTCAAAGTGACGGTTCGCCTTTGACGAACTGAAGTTCCTAGGTCACGTGGTCAGTAACGAAGGCATTCGCCCAGACCCAGAGAAGACTCGCACCGTCGCAGCATTTCCAGCGCCAAGAGAGACGAGGGCCGTGCGAAGGTTCCTTGGACTATGTGCCAACTATCGTCGCTTCGTTCGAGATTTCGCAAGGATTTCCGCACCGCTCACAAACCTCACGAAGGACGCCGAGAAGTTCGAATGGGCCGAGAAGCAGCAGCAGGCATTCGACGAGCTGAAGCGATGACTGCAGACTCCTCCTGTTTTTGGACATTTCGACCAGGATGCGGAAACCGAGATACACACGGACTCAAGTAACGTAGGACTTGGCGCGGTACTGGTTGATTTACAACAAGGCATCGAGTGAGTCATCGCCTACGCAAGTCGGGCATTGTCTAATGCGGGGAGAAATTACTCCGCGACCGAGAAAGAATGCCTTGCGGTCGTCTGGGCAATCACGAAGTTTCGTCCGTACTTATACGGGAGCCCGTTCCGCGTAGTCACGGACCACCACTCGCTCTTCTGGCTTCCGAAACTCAAAGACACGTCAGGACGCCTCGCTCGATGAAGTCTCCGACTACAAGAGTTCAATATGGCCGTGGTCTACAAGTCAGGCCGCAAGCACAGCGACGCCGACTGCCTTTCCAGAGCTCCCGTCGAAACACCTTCCGGCAGCAGTGACGACGATGACGACGAGTGTTTCCTGGGCGCAGTGAACACCGACGACATGGCCCGACGTCAACGAGATGATCCTGAGCTGCTCGCACTAATAGAGCACCCGGAAAGGCGCGGCACTGCCATGCCACGTGTTTTTTTCACGAGCCCTGCCGACCTTCGCCATTCGGCAAGGTGTACTCTACAAAGAGAACTTCGGGAACAACAACTGGCCGTGGCTGCTGGTAATCCCGACCGACCTTCGGGAGGAGATCCTTCAAGCAAGACACGATAACCCGACGTCCGGACACTTTGGTTGCAGCCGGACACTGGCCCGTATTCGTGAAAAGTATTACTGGCCAAAGCTCCCCAAAACCGTCCACCTATAGACACGGTCACACCATGAATGCCAGCGACGCAAGAAACCTCCGACCAGGCCGGCCGGACTCTTGCAGTCAACACCTCCGCCAACAGCAGCCTTCCAGCAGATCGGAATGGATCTACTTGGCTCTTTTCCGCTGTCGACGTCGGAAAATCGCTGGATCATCGTCGCCACAGGTTATCTCACGCGGTACGCCGAAACGAAAGCCCTTCCTTCCGGAACTGCTTTGGAAGTTGCCAAGTTTTTCATTGAATCCATCATCCTCCGGCACGGCGCTCCCGAAGTCCTGATCTCAGACCGTGAATCCTCGTTCATGGCGCAGCTGACACAAGAAGTCCTTGGTCTCAGCCACACCAGCCATCGTCGCACCACGGCGTACCACCCGCAGACCAACGGGCTGACGGAAAGACTCAACAAGACCACCGCCGACATGATTCCCATGTACGTCGACGTGGAGCTCAAGATATGGGACGAGGTGTTGCCGTTGGTCACCTTTGCCTACAACACGGCCATGCAAGAGACCACCGGGGTTACACCCTTTCAACTGGTTCAGGGTCGCAAAGTGACGACAATGCTGGACGCAAATTACCCACGAACCGGCTGTCGACGGAAGCGACGACGCCCAGGTGGTTGCCCAACGGGCAGAAGAAGTCCGTCAGCTCGCCAGACTCCGGATTCAAGCCCAGCAACGTATCGACAGTGGTCGATACGTTGCTGCCCGGAGACAGGGTGTGGGTGTGGACACCGATTTGCCGCCGTGGTCTCAGCGAGAAACTCCTGAAGCGCTAGTTTGGACCCTACAAAGTGCTTCGTCGACTGGGGGATCTCAACTACGAGGTGATGCCCGACGGAACACGGACTTCAACACTCCGCCCTCCACGACCGGAAGTCGTTCCACGTCGTGCGCCTCAAGCCGTACTACGATCGATAGAACTAGCTCGATTGGATTATGATTGCACAAGACTACGTAGTTTGCCATTATTCTTGTTTGTTTTTTGTTGTTTATTTTCCCGGAACCTCGCATCGAGACGATGCGGTTTAGAGGGGGGAGTAATGCCACCCGCGTCGGCGAGCAAGCGCGTGCGCCGAC